>MVJL01003886.1:0-49731 GCA_002156465.1 Macrocentrus cingulum
TTTTGCAAAAAAAAAAAAATTATTAATTGAATATAACAAACAGTATGTGGATATATAATTTTTTATTGATTTATTTATTTTTAAATCTACACGCAATGTTCACTCACTGTAAAATAGCTTGTTAAATCTAAAATCTTATTTTACGTTATAATTCTACACAATTAGTTCATGAACTATAATTTATACTATAATTTTTATATTGATAAATTCTAAATCGATGTGGAAATTATTTCTAGAAGACTTCAATTTCCAAAAGGCACTTGTGGTGAAGCTTTAAAACCATATTTCTCACTTATTCTAAAACATTTGTGAATTTTTGTAATTTATGACATACTCTGAATTTAACAATTTTTTAAACAATTCATACAGTTTTTTTTAATAATGAGTGTTATACTAATACACTGAACAACTAACAATAACACTATTCAAGTTGTATTAGTAAAACTGCACTATTAATTACAAATTTTGTATAAATTAATTTTTTTCTGAATTTCTCAAGTGTTTTTCAACCTAAAAAAAAAATATTTTTAATTTCAAATGATCGTCGGATTTCAATCAAAACTATTAATATAATCAGGTTGAACTTTTGATTTTCAAAAAATAACGGAAACTTAACCAATAACAAACATTGCCCATCAAATGTGCAATTTCACTAACAAATTTTCATTTACAACACTTTGTTACATATGTAATTCGGTTTTTTTTTTTTCAACAATTTTCAATGTTTTAGTCAAACAACTGAAATTTTTAAACGCTACATTATTAGTGAAATTGAAATATTAAAGAAATTTTTTTTTTTAATTTTCCAATTATTAAATGACAATGTTAAACAATGACAATTTTTCACTTTTAACATTACTTCAAAGTAATTCCTCAATATTTGCATGAAAAGATTGATCGAAATTTAATAAATTTCATTTGCTATAATTAAAATTAACAACAATTGTATCCTTAATTTCAGTTGAATGGCTATTTTGTATGATTTTCAACATTTTGTTTGGCAAATAAAAACAAAACTTAACCATTAATAACAATAATTACAACAGAAATGGCAATAGATCAACGAAAAACTTCAAATCCAACAATATAACGGTAACTATTTCAACTGTAACTCGGTATTTTTCTTAAAAATACAACGGAAACAATAAGACACTTTTTAAAAAATGTTTAATTACAACAAACACGTTATAAATTGATCAAATGTATAACGGTTACATTTTTTTAACTGACCGGGCAAGACTTAAATAACAACCATAAAAAGAAACCACGGAAATGAAAAACAATATTTTCAACTCAACATAAATGTAACAATTAAAAAACAACCGGATATGATGAAAAACAATTATGCCAACGATCAAAAATACAGTGTATCAACGCAAAAAAAAAAAAAAAGCAAAATAAAACTTAATACAACGGTAAAAAATGAAACTTAAAGAAATAAACAAAAACAATTGGTTCGAAAAATCGAAAAAAAAGTCAGATAACTAAAAATATTTTCCACGATCGATTAGAATTACAATATATTATTGTCGACATTATGAAAACTACAATTAAACGTGTAAAAATTGGAAAACTTCGGATTATTTTGAATTAAATATTCAAAATGTAATATAAAATAATAATCAATGTTACATGAAATATAATCAAAACGGAAAAAAGTTACACACGTTATTTTAAATGTTACGTTTAAATACGTTTTCGCGATTATAAAAAAAATTTTAAGCGCACACGATTAAAAAAATTCACACAAAAATCTCAATTACACGCGAAAAAAAAGTTTAAGTATACTTAAAATCAAGTAAATTAATTAAACTTAAGTTAAATTTCTTGAATTACAATTATCATATCGCGTATACAAGATTTATGTGTTATTAATTGTTAAACCGGAATTATTATCGTTCAAATAGAAATGAAAATAATTAAAAACCGAAATTTAAAAATTAATTCAAGTATATATAAACAAATAAAACACGAATTTCATGATACAAGTTCTGAATATGATGATGCAATATATTTTATAACAACTATAATGAATTTTTGAGGTATTTATTGTTGTTCTTGGTAGTTTTTTAATTCATTAAAAATGAAATTTATTTGCTGCCTGCAGCAAAGCAAATAATTGAAACAGAATTTCTTATTACATAAGAAAAATATATTTGCATCAACTTTTCATCAACTTGTTCGTGAAACAACGAAAAATAAGATAAGAAATAACAGGCCATTTTACGAATGAACAAATAAAAGTAACTAAAACAATAATAGGAACTTAAACAAACAATAAACCAAACAAAAAAAAAAAAAAACAAATCGAATTATCATACAAGTTATAAAATATCGTGTAAATTATGAAATTTCTGAATATTTTATAAAAATGTATTGAAATATAAAATATTTTAAAAATATTTAAAATAAATACATTTTTATAAAATTATTTCAGTTTTTTAAATAATTAATTAATTTCAAAATTCACACGAGTTTATTGACATCTATGATAATTCTATTTATAAAATTACATAACAATATTTTCGTTACAACTATTTTTGTTGTTGTATAAAAAATAATAAATTCGTATAACAACCGGTATAATATCGCGATATTTATATATTTACAATTAACTGACATTAAATGTCATTTTAAAAAACACGAGTTGATTTTACGCTCCATTGTAGATTTTTTTTTTTTTTTTAGTTTTTTTTTTTATACTTGTTATAGTAAAAAAATGAACTCAAACAATACAAAACGAAATAAAAGATAAAGTAAATTAACGAAAATTAATGCAAAAGTAAAAATAAACGCGCCGATCACAAGAGAATAATTTTTTTGTGTTTTTATAGTATAAAATAAAATAACATTTACCAATTTTTTTATGGTTGATAACTGCCAACTGATTAGGTCCAATAGAGTAACATCAATTTTCTATTGTTCGTCTCAAAATGAATAAAAATAGTCCATATTGTAATTTACATGATGAAAATGTAAAATTTTAAAATGCTCTTGCGTCTCGCCAGAATGCCCACAATTTGAGGTTTTTTGATTTTATTTATTCACCTTCATCTTCTCGAAATTGAATTAATTTTTTCAACACCATGACAACAAGTTTTCCAAATCCGTTCCAAGCTGGGTGAGAATTTTGCAAGAATTTCGATGGAATTCTTTCACGAAATTTATTGTTAACATAAAAATCTCACTATTGAAATCCTTTAAATCTTAGGTTATTTCCCGGAATGATATCTTCATGATTTTTTCAACGAAATTTAACGTTTGGAAAATTTTTTAATCACCAGTTTAGGGCTTTAAAAAGCTCAAGTTGTTAGATTATTGTAACTTTCATCATTGATTCTCACTTTCTTTGTTGTTTCGCTGATGAATAGAAATTTTCATGAGCTTTTCGGCAAAATTCAACGTTTGTACAATTTCCAAATGATCAGAAAAAGTGATAGAAACATTGTTAATAGATTTCTAATCACTATTTTATCAAAATTGAGATGAATCCTGAAGTTTTCGATCAAATTCCACATTTCTAACCTTGTGTCGATTTCATAAGGTGGTTTGAGAGCTTTAGAAAGATCCAAATTGACGGTCTAAATCGTTGTAAATTTATTGAATGATGCTTGCTGTATTCCTTCGGTTTTCATTTCCGATTTTGATTGAAAAATCTTTTTTTCAGAGAGTGGTACCAGTTGCAATCTGCTGTGGTGGCTTTGAAGAACGGTTTCCAGCAGATGATAAGGGAACCTATAAAAAGGTGTGAGTGTTAGCTACGAAGCACTACAAAAAATTTATGGCAATGGTTTTGAAACAGCGCACAAAAATTTCGTTACTAAAGATACGTTTCAAATTTACAATAAAACACTACGGATACAATTCTACGAGTTAAATTTGTTAAGGAGCAGTTGGAGAAATACGAATCGTACTATTATATGCTTGATGCTAATAATTTTCTTATTCGCAAATCGGAAGGTGGGGAAATTAGGGGTCAATCGCACCCCGAGGGTCGCTGCATTTGGACTATGTGTAGGTCTTGTTCTTTAGAATTACCATCGGGTCAACTAATACTTGTCGTGTAGAGCCATTGTACAAAATTGAAAGAAGAAAAGGCATTCTAAAGGGTCGAATAAGACTCCTGCAAACTGATCCTTTAAGGTTCTTTTGTATCGTGATTTTTCATTTCTATAAAAGGCTTCTCAAGACCCTTATTATTACAACTGTTGTTTGTGAGTCAGACTAATAATGCATAAGGCACTTCCGGCCTTTGTCAAAGGACCTTTTCAATTTGCCTTCTTAATTCTCACATTTTTGATCATTGAAATTAATTTACACTCACTGGATTGTGTTTTTTTTTTTTTCTAGTACAATTCATGATTTTATTATTATTTATTTTTCTTATTGTAGTTTTTTAGCTGAAGAATGCATTTGATTGTTTTTTCAAATTTGATTTCCGATATTTTGATGAAATTTTCGATTTTAGAATCTTGTTTGATGATCAAAATGTAATTTTATAAAGAAAAATTTGTTTAACGTTTTTTTTTTTTGAGATTTAAAAATGCAGAATTTTTTTTTTTTTTTTGACTTTTTTTATGTGAAAGGATTATGTAGTCTGTTTTTCTGAATTTTTGATGGCACTGATATTTTTGTTTTCATTTTTTAACATGATTTTCGTATTTTTTTTATTAAATTTTCAGTTTTAGTTATTTTAGATCTGTGTAAACATTAAAAATTTTGAATTTTGATAAATTTCGTCTATTTTTTAGTTTTTTTTTTCAGTTAGTTTAATTTCGCAATTTATTTTGGATTTTATGCTTGATGATAAAAATTAATTTATATTGAGGAATAAATTTTGAGGAGTGAATTTCCATTTCATGTTTTTTTTTGTGCACTTGATTGTCATTTTTTGATTCGAATTATTTGAATGCGTTATACCATTTCTAGTGTGCTTGTTATTATTATTATTTTTTTTTTTTCAATTAAAATTTTTCTTGATGCTAAAGATGGGTTGATGAATCAGAATATTTTTTTTTTATTTGGATTTCTTGATGCAAATAACTCGATTTTAATTGAATTTGTTGAATACTTTAACAAAATAAATATTTTGTAATAAAAAAAGATGTTTCTGTAAATGAAAACTGGTTCTATTAAGTTTTCTATCGAAAAAAATAATAAATGTCTTTCAGTTCAATTTTCTATTTATCTTCTAAAAGTAGTCTAAATAAAATGCCCGATTTTAAAAATTCAAAATTTCTTATTATTCTGTAAATTAAACACTATTTTCAGTTGAAAATGTTGCTAATTTCGTCTAAAAAAATTTCTTTTATTAATTTTATTGATAGTTCTTCGATGGATGTCCAAAAAATAAAAAACAAATAAAATTAAACAGTAATTTCTTTGTCATTTTCACGTCATTTTAGATAAACTTTTTTCTGTATTGTATTCTATTGCAAAAACTATTGACCAGAATTTTTTATTATGTCATTAAATCAGTATTCATTTTTTCGATTCTTGAATAATTATCTAAAAAGAAACAAATCAGTTTTTTTTTCTTCTGTTTTTTATCGAAAACAATTTCATCGTTGTCAATTTAATGGTTATAATTTTATGTACTTTTTTTCGTCATTTTTTGTTAGATTTACTTTGAAAATTTGGAAACTATTGATTGAAAATTGTTTGTCTAATAATTTTAAACTATTGTTGTTATGTAGTTTTTTGAACAAACTTTTTTAAAATATTTTTTTGTTCATTAAATTCCGAAAAAAATTTTTTAGATTAGTTTGACTGTGGAGTTCAGTTCGATTTGTCGTGTGGCCACAAAAGTGATTATGTGATTAGAATCAGATTGAGAACTTGTTTTGGTGTTTGTAACAATGGTTCACTGATTTTATGTCAACGAGGGGTGAATATTATTGTCACCCTATTTCATGAGAGGGTCGTCACATCCGGTGTGAAGGCATTCAGCAAGAACCGAGCACTTGTTACGCACTACTAACAGATTATCAAACGGAAATGGAAGGGGCAAGTCAAGTTTGCTGCAAATCCGGTTTTGTTTTCTAAACACAAAATTATTCGGTAGTTTATTTAGGGTGAATCACGATGAACTTCCTATTTACAAAAATTATTATGATCCGTGATTTGTTTGTTTGTCCTTTTAAAATTTTGTATTTTATTTAAATTTATTTTTCTAACAAAACAGAAAAATGTCAATTTTTTGAAAATTTTTTTGTTTTCTAATCTAATTTCTTAGAAATATTTCAGTAAAGTTGATGGCAGTTTTTTTTTGAAACAAAAAAATATAGATTTTTAAGAGTTTTTACTTTTAAAATATTGAACAAGTTAATAAATATAATTTTCACTTCTAAAAAGCTTCAAAACTTCGAAAAGATTTATTTTATTTTTATTTATTTTCTCTTCATTAATTGAGACTGAAAGTTAAAAATTTTTAATATTTAAAAAGAAAAAAAAAACATTTTTTTGTATTTTTACTTTTTTATCGAATAAAAAATTAGAAATTGTTTAATAAAAATCTTTTCGAGTTTTTGAATGATATCAGGTGCGCAAAAAAATCGTGCATCTTGAAAACAATACAAGTATAAAACACTTTTGTTCAATAATAAATCAAAAAAAATTTTTTTTCCATATTTTTATGTGCATTCAATTTGATTAATTTACAGATTTCAATATTCCTGCACAAATTTCAGTGTCATTTACTAATGAGTATTAATTTACTGATGCTGTTATACATTCAAAATATTTTTTAACTAATAAATTTCGTCTAGAAATTTTTTCTTTCTTTTTCTTTCTATTACTGTTCTAACGGTCAACTGTGTTAGTGAGTGGCACACTTGGATTAGTAATTTTACCAACAAAAAAAAAAAACAAAATTTCACACAGGTTCAAATATTTTTATACAGTTAATATCAATCTACTGTAATTAACCAAAAAACTGCAATCCTCAAAAACAGAAAAACAAAATACAACAAAAAAATATAACTAAATTATTTAAATTCTTTCGAGTGAATAAAACTGCAAATTGGCACAAGTATCACGACCAAAAAAAAAAGTATTTTTCTTTGGCGCGTCAAAATATTTTACAAATTTTTTCAACTATATAATCACAAATTTCTAGTGTCGTAACTAATTTCTTTATGTACTATACACAACTGTATTAATTTCAAAATAAAAAAACATCCAAAAAAATAAATTAAACACAAAAGAAAAAAAAAATGGTTTTTTCAAACAGTGCATAACACGAAATCAGATAATTTCGATCGAGTTTTAGTGCCTGGATAGAATAGAGAGGTCGAAAAAAAACTTCGCAAAAAAAAAAAAAATTCACAAGTGCGATAAAAAAACAGCCGGGTCTTGAAACTCAATTTTTTTTAATGCTGTCGGTTGTTAATCGAGCTAATTGATTTTTATCGCGAATTTCAAATCAAGTAAATAACCCGAAACCAATACCCTTTATTAGATGCCCATACGTGGAATATATAATTCTCGAATTTTCGGTATTTAAAACTCAATTTATACTGGACTGACAGCTTAATTAAACACTCAAGTCAGTAAACGGTAATTTAGCGATTATTACAAAACGTAATATATTTATACCAGAGTGCACCGTAAAACCGAGACAGCGTTCGGAACATCCACGGTATTCAAGACTCGATAGATTTTTTATCACATAAAATGTATTTAGAATTTAAATATTCTATCGACGCACTAAAACCGCTAATTTCACAACAAAAACAGCCAAAAATACTCACGGCTAGTAGTCAGTCCAAGAGTGGCAGTGACAGAACGTGGATTAGTTGGATATCTTGAGAGCACACGGCCCCACCGGTCCGGCCGGTGGAACAGTTGAGAGACTCTGGTGTTCTCTCGATCGTCGACTGTTTGCTTCTGTGCTTCTTTGCCCTCCACCAGGCTCTTATATACGCGTCGCTCCGCTGTCAGCCGTCCCCCGCTCTCGAGGCTTGAGGCCCGCCGCGGTTAGGGGAGGTCCTGGGAAAATATCTCGGACAAAGGGGGCAGGAACCCCGTTCTGAAATTATTCCCGCTTGTAATGTGTAAGACGTTCATGCCCTTAAACATTTCCTACCCTACAAATTACTCTACGTAAAAAAAAACGGGAATTTTAAAAGAATTCGCGTAAATATATTTAAACTAAATTTTTTTTGTGACTATATAAATCTAGAAGAAATAATTTTTTTTAATAAACTGAAATTTATTTTGTTTTTCAAACTTGGTAGTAATTGGATTGTCATTTGATTTTGAACTGAATTAATGATAATTTTTGAATTTAACAGACAAAAACAAGCGATTGATATTGTAACCACAAATTCTGCACCTAAGAGCATTTTCTTAAATACTATTAACATCTTTAATACTATTAACTTTTAATAGTAATCAAATATATGTACTTAATAACAAATAAATAGAAAAGATGGTTAAACCATAAAGCACACCCCGTACGCGTGAGTGTTGTTGTTTGTACATAAGTAATGTGGATAAGTTACCGATCGAAAAAATTTTTTTACCATAAAAATACATATGGGCGCTGATAAATAAATAAACGCATTGAACATTGCTTTAGTTTTTCATTAACTACTCGTAAACTAATCCAATTTAGAGTCTGGTTTTCAATACCAATGCTCTTCGATAGTTTGCGAAGAGATTGGTACCAGTTTTCAGTGAAAAAATATTAAATTGTGACCAGGGTTTTATTTACGTCCGCGAATCTCTATTCAGACATTTGCGATTAAGAACATGTAGATAAAAATATCTAATGAATGGAAAAACGTATTAAAATACTGTAAAGTCCAGAACAAAGCTTTTAGTATCTCCTCTTTTTAACAGTTTATTCAGAATAACTCATGGCGAAGTATTTGTGACGTAAGATGCCATATTATGAATCGCCATTACAGAAACTCGGCGCAGCGAGAGCAAAGCACACCATGCTGCGCTGCGCATACGGGGTGTGCAATAAATAAATTTTTACTCTTTTATAATAGTCCCTTTTTTAAGAAAGTCCCAAATCTTTGTTCGCATTTGGCGCCTAAACTACTGGAGCGAATGACATGTAGTTAGTGCCATTCGACGCAGACTTTCATGCAGTTTCGTTGAGGCTTTTTTTTTTTATTATTGTACCGCTTAATACCAACAAAATACACGATTGAAATAATCATATTTTATGTTCGCGCCTTTTTCATACATCATTTGTTTATGTGATTTTTTATTATTTTTGTACCAAAGTGAACATAGGCATAAGTCTTTTGTTTATATGTCTCTGTGCCGGTCAAATTTAAAGGTGTCTCATGAATATTACATGAAACGGGATTAAAGTGTATTTCGTGGACATGAACAATAATTTTATGTAATTTTTGCCTGGATACAAATAAAGTCTGATGTTTTTTTTTTTTTCAATTTTCGAATTTAATTTTTTTTTATTTTTGTAGATGAAATGTGAATCATATTTATCAGTCAAGAAGACATTGCTGAGATGGAAACTGACGTTTAATTTGAAGTTGATGTAAATATTGAGTTTAGAGGTATTATCAACTACCTAGGCAGTCAGAGGTAGTTCAATATATATTTTTTTTACTGGCGACTGGTGCAGAAGGGTTTTCCAGTTATCTCACTGGCCGTAGGATGTTTTTTGTTGATGATCAGGTGATCTAGAAGGTATACCAGTTATTGAACTGGTCGTAGGATGTTTATAAATCTCTTTTTCTTCACAAAATGTGTATAGATTTTTTGTGTGCCGATTTCGGAAATATGAAAAATAATTTTTTTTTGTAAAATATGTCACGCGGGAAATAAAAACAATAAATAGAGGGTTTGCAATAGAATGGCCAGCGAAGCTGGCAGTAATGACTAGTATCCGAATATAAGAGAAAATTTTTTATCAATATAATAAATAATATATTAAAGCAATGCACCGGTTATTTATCATACATGTGTAAGAGAGTACACGTACGGCATATATTTTCGAGGGCCATAATATAAAAGGGAGACAAGACAGAGTACACGATACTATATCCCGCGGTCCGTTACCTGTTTCTCTAACGTCATTTTGTATCACGATTTCAATGACGATGATGATGAACGTCGTACCTCCCTGACTGCCGATTCTAGGGGGTTATAAGCTCACAGACAGCTCTAAGAGCATGGGAATTCCTGCCAGGTGTCTGAAAATTTAGAAAAATAAAAAAAATATATTTATAATAATTTATCGATAAAAAACAGAAATAAAAATCTGTTTGAAAAAGCCAAAAAAAAAATCAAGTTAACAACAATTATTATTTAATTATAATTTTTTATATCGAGTATACACCCTCACAAGCAATAAAAATATTTTTTAAATATATTTTTGAGCAATCTATCATTGAAATGATAAAATTTAATGAATGAAAAAAAATTTGTTTTCATGTTAAAAAATTTCTTTCAAAAGTGACAGAAAAAAAATGATTTTACTTGTCATTTTTTTTGTTAATTTGATCGTATAACGGTTAGAGTGGGTTGTAACGCTCGTACAACAACCCTCTCTACGTGATCCTGTGATTTATTACCAACTCACGAACTTGTATATTCGACTTTTATAGCTGACTCATAAAAATTGAAGTTTTTAAAGACACTAGAATATAAAAAGCATGTGTCACAGTGACAATTTATAGAAGCGTGAGCGAGAGGAAAATTAAGGAAACAACCCACAAGAATACCATTTTTCTCAGAATCTTGGAGCGCATGGAAGTAGGCAGAGATTTTGTTGTATGTGTGTTATTTTTTTCTTCTCTATCGCTGCGAGCAATGGTTATATATATAGGATACCTAATACTGGTTTACCGAGTTGAAAATAAATTCGCGAACGGAGTATTTGCTGCTTTCAGTATATAGAACCGTTGGCAAAAGACGAGTTCCTCGCACATCTGTTACGTTTTACAGTGACAAATCAGTATGCAGGATGGGTATTATATATTTACCGATACAGAATAAGATTTTTTTTCATCTTACTGTATAGCTGCTGCTTTTGAAGCACCTGGGGCCGATGGGATTAACGTTCTCAAGGCTTTCTTAAAAAATACAAGAAAAAAAAATAACACGAGATATTAAAATCATATTAAAATCTTTTTTTTTTTATATATATTAATTACTCGTCATAATTTTCATATTGTTTATTAAAAAAACAAACATAGATATTGTAAAAACGTGGATAAATTGACTTCCAATCACTTTGTAAATTTTTTTTTCTTTTTTATCGCTTTTTTTTTATGAAAAATGAGAAGAAAAAAAAATTTGAGTCCTTAAAAATGAGATAAATTAGAAAATTTTCAAGAGTGACGATGGCATCATGTGGGGAGTTAATAGAAATTGATTTTTAGATAAGCAGAAAATTGGCGTGAATCACTTCTAACAGACAATGCAGTAAAATTTCGAGAGTATGCGGGCGCAAGTGTGGCGTTTACTGGGGGAGATAATTGTTCAATGACAGCAGCGAATATGCTGGCTTTTAAATGCGATTATGACTGCACGAAAAATTGTCCTAACCCTAATAACCCTCATTCAGTACTATCAAATTACATAATGAGAAATGTAAATGGTTTGAAATTAAATTCTTTTTTCGGTTCTTTTTTCAGTGCGATCGGGACGTCTCGGTTGTTCGTACGAGAGGCCTTATTGCTCCTTCACGTAACCAATACACCGGGTCCAATATCTCCACCCTTGGCCTCGACCCTTCGGCCTTACCCTCATCCCCCAAGTCTTTTCTCGCGTTCTTTTTTCGTCCGCCTGCATCTGCCCTGTGTTCTCACGCTTCGCCTTTCCTTTGGCACCGGGCCCACAAGCAAAATCTTTACGCCTGCTCAGTATGTATACCAATGTAGGTTTGCACACGTGAAAGCATTGTCCGCGGGAATTACGTTGCTTTGCTCGTTTTTTTTTTGTTCATTTTATAACGCCAAAAAAATCGGACGGTCGTAAAAAATGAAAATAAATCATTGATTTTTCACTATAAATAAAAAAAAGTAGGATGTGTAAAATTTTTTAATCAAGTATAGATATCGTAAATAAAAAAAAAAAAATTTACAGTAATTGAATTAAAATTCATCAAGTACAATACCATCAAAAAAAAATCAGCCCAAAATAAGAATTTTGAGAGATTGTACTCGAATCCTAAAATTTGTAAAAATGGTCAAAATGTAATTGAAAAATAATTTTTTTTTTCCTATTTTTATTTTTATACTAAATTTTATTATTGTTACACTTTGGCTCTGTGGTCAGAATTTAACTAAATAAATTATTTTTTCGATTTTTCGAGTGTCAATAGACTCATAGGATATCGAGCTGTTGGGATTTTGTTTAGGATGATTTTTAATAATAAGAATTTTAATTTTTGAGTTAAATTTAATATTTTTAGCACGGGCAATAAAAGAAACACAAAGAAAATAGATAAAAATAATAACAATGAACGAAATACAATTATATATAATTGATAAAATAATTTAGAACCCTACCCGAACGAATGAACCACAAGAATGGCTGCCGAAAATGCGAAAACGTGGCTATTTATTATATTTTTTGTTGACAATTTTTATGTGGAAGAAAGTGAAATTCTCCCACGAGATGTGTTGTGAAATAATTTTAATAATTTATAAAAACGTTAAGTGCTCAGTACGTAACATTTACATACAATATTAACAAGTTCTCTAAAATTTCAGTTCAAAATATTAATTTTAGGGATTACCTATGATTTTCAAAATTTTTCAACTACCTTTTTCAACTAACTCTGTTTTTTTCGAACTTTAAATAATATTAAGACTTTATTTTTCTTCCATGTAAAATACCTCACAAAATAAAGAAAATAAATAAATACAACGTTTTAACGTTGATATAGTCACAAAAGGTGGAGCGCAAAAAAAAAAATTGTTTGCAATCAGATTTTGATCGTTTTTATAGTTGATTTTTTGGCTACCCTATATAAGAGGTATGCTTTTGATTTTGTTTCTAAAAATATTGAACAGCTAATGAACAGTTGAAAAATTGTGGGAAAAAAATATCAGTTGTAATCTTATAAATAATTTTTTTTTTTTTTTTTCGTATAGCATATCGAAAAGTTAAAACGTTTACTCGAAGATGCATATAATAAACTATATCGATATATTATAATTGTAATTTGGTTTGCGTATTGAAATCGACGACTTTTCAAAATTTAGGATCAAAACGTTTGTTTATCCTTAAAGTCTGATCACATATTGATGTGTGTTTGAAGTACTAAAATATGCAAGCTGATGAAACTTTACTTTATGCCAAACTCACATATCCAACTAATTCAATCCGATTACTGCACGTAATGCAGCTTTCAACGCGAAAATCACTTAAATCCATCGAAGCACTAGTCGACTGCGCCTGAAATTTCCTATTAATTTTCAACAAGAGTTTCTTAGGTGAAGCCTGTTTGACCATGAAAAAAGTACGAATTTTCTTTGTTTCTATTACCGCTATTCCCTCCCTTTATAGAAATTGATTTTGAACTGGTCAATTCCACGTGCGTTAAGGAGGTTCGAGCGTTTCTATAGGTTAATAGTACATTGTGCAACTAGTGCGGTAAGTGACAAATTACACACGAGCGATTTTTCTGGCGCCAGTTGATGGTTCCACGATTTTTTTAACAAGTTTTCACAGAAATTTCTGTGGAAAATTCAAACTTTGTCTTTGAATAGTCGTCATTTTTTCAAAAATTTAAATTTTTACTATTCCTTCCATCAAACCCTAAGCTTATCTATTCACGAAAATAGTTTGACTTTATTTTGTTTTTTATTTTATTTATTTCATTTTATTTTTAACACTTTCCCACGAAAAATTAAGAACGTTTTTTTTTTTAACCTTACAACCAGATATATACAACACCTTAATAAAGTAAAAATTAATTGTTTAATGTATAAAATAAAATTATTACAGACTATATTCCATTTTAAAATCTCGTTTAATTTTTCAATTTACGAAATATAGGGGTTTTTATCGATTATCGATTTTAATTGAATAATTTGAAATAGTGTAATTTTGAATATACGACGTAGTTTGATGCAATGTAAACAAGGCCGGAGAGTACATGCGGGTTATAAAAAGGTATATTGAGAACCTCTATGAGTCGTAAATTGACGGCCGATGTAACAAGTGCATCAACCCTCTTCACTTTATTGCTCCCCTCGCGGCACGCCTCTCCCTCCTCTGATGCCGGCAGGTCAGGTACCTTTTTGGGCTCCACTCACCCTATACTGTCATGTATCTCCAACGGTCAAGTCACTGACGATACATGTTTCACTTTTTTAATCAAAATTTTTTATAGCTCGTATAAAGTAATAAAATTTTACTATCTTAAATTTCACATCACATGAGATAAAAAATTCTTTTATTAAATATTTACATAAACGGTAGTTTTTTATATTTATAATTTTAATTATATATTTAGAAAGCAGAAAACTGAATGAATCAAAATAACGAAAATTATTTTTTATTTTCTCTTTGCAGCCATTTTAATTAAAAACAACTTCTAAAGTATTAGGCTACGAATCAATATCAGTATAATTTAGATTATTTTTTCAATCAATAACTATAATTTTCATTTTTTCATCATTAAAAAAATTAAAACATCAAAAAAGGAATATACATGTTTAATAACGCGTGAGCAAGTGCTTTATGGTCTTTGCCATATAGTAGTAGTATTAGTAGTTAGTATTTGTATATTTGTTTGTGTTTTGTTTACACATCTGTGAAAATATGTATATGTTATTTCATAATGTTCTCCTTATTAAGATTATTTGATTCAAAAACAGCCTGATAAATAGGTAAATTTAAAGTCTTAATTTTACGTCAACAAACTGATGGCAGAGAGGCTGTGTATAGAAAGTTGGTGCAGTTTGTATCTCATTAAAACTTCTTCTTAACTTTTGTTTGTGTCATAACTATTTACACAATTCATTAACTTGTCGTTGAAGTCTTCTATTAGTCAAGTTTTCAATGAGTTTTATGAAAACAAAAGTAATTAAATTATAATGTATGAATTTAAATTAGAAAGATCAAAAAAAAAAATAATAACAAATAATTAAAAAATATATATGTATTCCAATCAAATACAGCTCTCGAGCTTTCAATTATTTTTAATAATTGAAATATCAATTCGTTTAAATATAAGAAGAAATATATGAAAAAAAAATTTTTTTTTATTGAAAGTTTCAATTAAAAAAGTAGAATTTTTTCCGATTTTCATGCTTCAATAAAAGGCATAGAACATTATGCAACATGTATCACTGAAAATCACACGTTGGAAGAAATAAAACACGAATAGCGAGAACACTAAAGAAAGATTGAGAATATCGAGAGGGTGGAAGAGGGTTGTGGCTGATGTGAAAGAATGGAACCAACGAAACGAGGGCTGTATGTAAAAGAGGGAAAGGGCGGTCAGGGCTGCGATCAAAGGAATATAGCTTGATGACCTGGAACGCGTGTATGAGGGTGAATACGATCCTTTTTTCAGTGTGTGAGCGCGAGGTAAAAAAATAGAATGTATTACCAAAATATAAACGACACCTATATACGCATTTATCTTAAACAAATGAATTTTGAGACCATTTTATCATTCTGAGCAATGTTTATTAAGTTTATTCAGACTTTTGAATGATACCCTACAAATCGAGAAAATAATTTATTCAATTAAACTCTGGTCACTGAGTCAAAATGTAACAAAAAAAAAATTTGCTATAAAAAGAGAAACAGGAAAAAACAAATGCTTTTCAATTACAATTTGGTCATTTTTACAAATTTTAAGATTCAAGAGCAATCTCTAAAAATCCTTGTTTAGAGCTGATTTTTTTTTTAGATAATAAACTATGGTTTTTTGATACGAAAATAAAATCAATTTTTTGCGCCACACTAATACATATATTATTTACCTGATGGTTTTTTGCACACCCCTCATCTGGAGTAATAGGGTGTGTTCTACTTTCACTTTAAGACCATTTTTGCTAACAGTTTGTGTTAAAATGGCTTGCTTCTTGACCATATACATTCCTTCAAAGTCGTCTTTTTTCGCATTTTTCCACGGTTTTTAACGAAAAATTACTTTTTTCCACTCAATCGTACAAAGTCAAAGTCAATGCACCGTTGCAACGATTTTTCTGTACTATATTCCCACTCTTTCTGCACTTTTTCCTCGTCAAAACATCCTCTATTGACAGTACTTTATCGCCAAGGCGCTGATGGAATGCCAGTCAGCTTATAACTAAAAATTATTTTTAGAAATTAAAATTCTTATTAATAATGATTAACATTATCGAAAAATCACCTAAAAACAACATTATACCAACAGCTCGATATCCGAAATCGAGAAGATAATTTATTTAATTAAATTCTAACTACCGAGCCAGAATTGTAGCATTATTCCTCGGTGTTAACATGAAAAAAATCTTCCATGATGTTGAAATTTACTTTTAAAATAGCAAATGATCAGTTATATTTTTGTCATTTTTTATTGGTGTTGCTAACATTCTTGATATGTGGATAATTTATTCATTTTATTGGGTTTAATGCGTATAAAGTCAAACAAACACGTTGAAATAACACAATTATATTTTTAATGTATACAGGACGACTGCACGAGACAAAGTGTGTACGATATAGAATTCTTCATGCGTAGCTCTCCTTCACACACTCATTTCCTCCACTCTACGATACAAGCACATACACAAGTCTAATCTTGCTCTAGTCTAATTCTCAACATATTTAAAAAATCGTACGATGAAAAAATTAAAATGCGGATATGACAATTCCAATTTCGTCACAGGTGCATATCCTGCTGATTTGCATAACCCACTGGTATCTACAAACGTGGGGAATACATCGACTCTAATGAGTGACTTATATTAAATCAACCCTGAGTCTAGATTGGGGTTCGAGTGTGACAATGAGTGTATAATAATCACCCATGGGGGTCTGAGACGAGAACGGAAGCCACAATGTAAATGCTCTATCTCTCGAGCTGTATGTGGCATACATATGTTTCACATGAGGGCACATTATGCCTCCATATCTCCAAATGGTCGCGTGGCGAATCCCAACTCTGCTGACAGCCACCATCGGATTTTCAAATTAATTAAGTCTACTTGCTCACTCAACGTGGGAATTATATACATACTACATTATGGAAACACAATTAGTATACACTTTATTTTATTGAAATACTCTCACGTGATTGCATTTACCCGCAGCCACGAAATATTATACTCGCTCCCGCTCGCATTTATCATATAGGCGAAATTATGCTCGCATTTGCCAACGGCAATTCCATCATGCTGTTGGATAAAGTGTCGTCAGAAATCCCCACGCTCTGACATATGCTAACATTCTACGACTCTGAACCTAACCAAATATTATCATGAATCGCGAAGGGAAATGCCACGCGGTTTCGAAAATTCCTAGTTATCTCAATCAACAGTGTCAAAGTTGACTTAAGCTCGTGCCCGCTAATATATATGGGTTTCAACGATTATATTTTCTTTATCATCGGTTAGTAATTATTCTTTTATTTGAATATTCACATTTTAAGTCAATTGTCAAACTGTTGTAATATTTTTATGGACAATTTAAAATTCATGTATAGAAACAAATGCGAGGTAGGTAATAATAAAAAATAATTTATCAAAAATTTTTAATTAAAACGAAAGGATATGTTTAAACTGTAACATGACAGGTGTCAATTTAAACAGAGAACAATAGGCCGAAAGTTGATAAAAATGTTATCTATCATTGTATTTAAATTTTTATAAATTTTCATAGGAAGATATAATTTTGAAAAATATTTAAATACAATAAATTTTATGGATTTGAATGTTTCAATTGAGTACAATAACCCAAAACACTAGTCGAACAAACAAAATTCACTCAATATATACCATATTGCAAAAAATTTTACATTAATTTTAAATTAGTTTGAATAATTTCAATATGCCATGTGTGGCTTGAATACATAAAACTATAACAATAGTAATTATTTTCATAATATTTTGTTAAAAAGTTAATTTTATTAGAGCATTGTATTACGAAATCTAAATGTTATCATATGAAGTTTTTGATATATATGTCCAACGGAGGTAAAATAAATGCAGTATCCAACTAAAATAAATTGTAGAAAGCACACACGTAGCTTTAGTACATATAAAGATATACAAAAGTAAATATATACTGCCTGCAGCTAATTTATGACCTCGACTAATTAGCTACGTGAAAATCAGATTTACAGTATATCGTAACTCACATTGCCACAACTATAAAGAATTGTTTTAATAAAATATTTTATTGCAAAAAAAAAACAAAGCTTTAATAACTTCCATAACATCTACATCGAATTAATTTATTTTCAATAAAAAAAAAAACAAACAAACAAAATTTCCGCGCTTGAATTTCATTAAGCCGTAAAAAACAAAATCGGGCTCAAAATACACACGAAAAATGCAGCTTTGCATATAAAAAATGTAAAAATAAATTTTTTTTTTTATATCAATAGCTGATATTGTTATATTTAAAATTACAAAGTCGGATCGCTTTTTACACATGGATAAATATAGCGTCAATATAACGATAAAATAAATAAATAAAAAATAAAAATGGATATATAGTTTTTTATCATTCAATATATATTTACGTTGCGGTTCAATTAATTCTTTAAAAAAATCTAATAACATCAATATCAATAATTATGTTTTAGCAATAACTAGAATATAAATAAAAAGAATAAAAGGCGAGAAATAGGGTCTTTAAACGAAAATCAAAAATTTTTATTCCCAATAATTATCGATAATTTACAGTGGCGTCTCAGCCATTTATAATAATTCCACGAAATCTGCACAATTCGATGCAGAATTTCATGCAGCTTCATTTAGAGTATTTTTTTGACCAAACCTCAAATTTATGGGAAATAGTCATGAAATATAGTGTTAAACGTTTTTCCCCGCCATGATATTTCTTCGACAGTTAGTTTAGAGTCTCAAAAATACTCAAAAAAATCAGCAACCCCCTAACATCGCTTTAAGACTATCTCTCACCTCAAATAAGATATCCAACTGTTTAGAAAATTCCAATATGTCAGAAAAATTGGATTAGAATTAATTAAAATTTTTCTCTGATCAATAAATTTTTTTTTACGGAAGGGGGTAGAATATAACAATAATACAAATAGCATTATTTCAACAAATTTCAAACTAATTATTTAATATTTAATAACAAAGAGATGACATTAAATAATTTTAATTGATTTTGCGTTAATGCTAATGGCACTGACAGATGGTAGTCTGGTGAGCTACTAAAATTCTCGAATTACCTATAGTAGTGCGCAGTAAATCTTAAATTGACTATAATTAAAATTTAACAGATGAATTTTTGTTTTTTAATAAAGACTGTTTCAAGAAAACAGAAATATCAAACACCCGTATCTTAAGGGATGATATGTACACGCGACTTCAGCAACAGATAATTTTTGTCCAGTGTGCCAATAAACTGTGTTTTTTTTTTTTAGCCCCGCCGTTGGTTTGTAAACACAGCTGCACGCAGACATTTGGAGGCCTTCGACACATTGCGCATAATAAATTCTGATGCTCCATTTCTGTGTTTTTCATTTGTTAAAGGGCCTTTGAGAGCTAAAAAAATCATCGGCAAAAGCGTGAAAATTTTTCGTGATTTGTATGGGTGTTTTAAAAACCCTAAAATATTTTTAAGAAAATGATTATCGCGACGCAAAACCTTCAGCACTATATTACATGACTATTTCGCGAAAAAAATCCTTCATTTTCACTGAAATCTTCCCTTATGCAGTCAATTAAAAAACTGCAATAATATCGAAACTTTACCGATAAATTCGTTGAATTTGCGATAATAAAACTGAAAATATACCGAAATTATACGCATAAATTCGGTGTTGCTGTGGATTTTTTACACCCACTTTACACCGTGATTTCTGCACGAATATATTTAAAATTATTCCTTGTCTTAACTCTTCAAATGCAATTTAATTGATTAAAAAAGGTAAAAAAATCTCTCACACAAATGTGGGATTAAAAAGGCGCGAAAATTATAATCATTGAAATTTAATTATTTTAATGATTTATGTTGTGAGTTTTAAGTAGCGGGTGTTCGCTTAAAAAATACCCCAAACGAACGTAAAAACTTTTAATTGATTTTGTTTTGTTGACAAAATGTTGTTGATGCGAATTGAGTCGACTTTATGCATGAACATTATTGGTCTGATGTGCAACACTCGAAATAAAGTTTCCGGCTTGTGATAAAGGGGTGCACACGATTGACCGTGAGCTCGCAAGTCTCCCGTGACGATTTAAAATATAGCTGCATGAGCGTGGCTATGTAAATAAGCTGGACGCGTTCCGGATTCAATGAATTATTCAGCCAGCCATGAGCTGATATCCGGACTCGGTATTTTCCCATCATTCCAAATATTCTGGGCCAACGCACGGCAGTCTCGATTGGCTAGCATAGCCAAATGCACTCGTTTTATCGCATATGTTTATATATTATTTTATACATATCATTATTATATATACAATATGATAATTCCTTATACAAAACCAAAATTTGAAACCTAACTTCTAAAAAAAGAAAAATCTGAAAAAAAAAAAAAAAAACATATTTCGATAAAAATTGATAAAAGATCCAGGCAAAGTTGTGTTAATAAATAACTAAATAATAAACGATTGTTAAAACTATTTACTTTCCGTAAAATCAGAAAAATATTTTTAAACAATTTTTTTATTACACTAAGGGCTAAGAGAACAATGTATTTATATTTATAACGCATAGATATATATTTAGTAGATGAAAAATTGATTTTTTACATGTTAAAAAATATACGTTTACAGATAGATAATGGTGACCTGTGAAAAATGAAATTTGATCAGAAGATATCAAAAGCTTGAGATGGAACTTTGATCTAAATTTTGGGGAAGATCGAATTAGATCTCAGGAGATGTAATAAATATATATTTTAGTCAATAACCAAAATATTATATAAAAATATTATTTTTTACGTGTTACATCATGTAAAAAATAATCGACTTGACGAAAAAAAAATTGAATATCGAATTTACGAGATAACTTTCGGAACTCTGCGGTCACTCATTCAAGTACGGAACCTCCTCACGAGTGCTTAATTTCATTGATCTGTTGCTTGACGTTAAGACTGCTCGACCATCATCTTGATTTGTATGTCTGATGATAGTTGACACATACATTTGGAATAAATTTTGAAAGGGAAGTTAGTAAAATATCCGACTAAGCTTTAAAAAAACCATTAATAATCACACGATTATTAATGGTTTTATTATTACTATTATTATTATAAATTATTAATACAGACTGAGATCTTATTACATCTCTGGCGATGACCAGAGATCTTGCCAGATCTTCTCTCTCGTAGATTCTAAAATATTGAATCGTTCATAGATTTCACTACATCTACTGAGATCTACTTACATGAATGTGGATATCACATGTTACATCAACTTAGATCTCCGTATACATGTAATGAAATGAACTGAGAAAGAAAAATTCCCAAAATTTTGATCTCAGTAGATCAACTTTAATTCATTTCTATCCCACTTGATCAAATTTCATTTTTTACGGGTTTATAAATTGAAATAAACATTGGTTAATCCGAAAATTTCTGAATTAGTTGAAGCGAGCAAATTAATAATTTATCTTTAAGCAAAAATTTATTTATACATTGGCAATATCACGTACGTAATATGAAATTTATCAACTATTAAAAAATTTTATTCACTGTAAATAAATTCTTCTCTCAGTATCTAAAACTGAAAAAAAAAATTTACACATATAGAAATACGATTTTCACACAACAAACAACCAATAAAGTTTGCTAAACAAAAACTAATATTAATTTTCGTCGAATAATTAACTTCCATCAAAATTTAATATAGAACTGATGTGATAGCTTCGTGGGGGCTTCGAGAGTTAATTGCGTGAACTCAGGCAGTCGGAAATGTCTTTTGAACTTGTGCAATTGGGTGTGAAGCCCGAGATATGCCCTAGTAAGTATGAGTATTGTTCATATACCTGTGTATGTAATGCTTAATGTAATTATTTAGTTCGTATTAATATGGTTTCTCTTCTCCGAGAGTTTTTCCTCACGAAACAGTTGATTCCACGAACTTAAAGTGGTTTTTTGTTATTTTTTCTACTGTCATTTTAAATATTTATGGGTAAGATAGGAAATGCAGTTGTATATATTAGTGTTGCTGTTGACTTCATACATCGTTTATGAGGTTTACTGGCTTGAAGTGGATCCAAGAAAATATTCTGCTTCAGAAAGTCTTTGTTTTGAAGCCAATCCAGCTATACTTTTTACTTTTATCACTCAAACACACATATTGGAGAAGGTATGAATGAAAAAATTTATCATATATATTTTTTTCATACTTTATTTATTATTTTTTATATCAATTTTTCACTTTTTTCATGTTTATTCAAACATTCTAGCACGAAAAAAAAAATGATATTTTCATAGTTTATAAATTGTATTTTACTACACATTTTTTAAATAATTAGTTTCAATTGATTCTACTCAAGTTTTTTTATGACAATGCAATATTTTCATTAAAATTCACGAATTTTGAATTGTTTTATAAAAATTAAATTCCATGACTATGAAATGACAATAATAATATAGAAATTAAATCAATTAGCACAATATGAATAATATTATTCAATTACGCGTTCAATATGAAATTAATAAATGATTAAATATGTTAATACAATTATTAACGATAATATCTATAGGAAAATTGCAATTTAACAAGAAAACAAGCAAAATAATCATCGAATAATAATGCAATTATTGGTCGATTGCCGAAAACCGGATGGACTATCGATTTAACCTGTTGTATATTGTAGTTCACAAGAATGAGTATTTATCTACAGGTCTGCCACACATAAAACCCGAAAACCATTCATCGGCCGAGCAAGCGCTCATTCGTGAAAACGCGAATGTAAATTCAACACTCCCGGGGTATTAAAAACAAAACCTGGTTCTATATCCTCTGATGGGTCAGCCGCAAAAGTATAAACAAATGGTCATGGCTTTTTAGACAATTAAACGCCAGCTTGCCTATCTACGTTTCAATACTTCACTCACTCTGACGTCAATGACAACATTATTTCCCCTTTATTTAATAGTGGGTTGCGCCAAACGATGCTGATAATTAGTTACCAGGGATTTTGAGGATTATCTGTTACATGTTATATAATATCCCTTGATTAATTATCACCACATTTTGTCAGGTGCATGTACTAATTAAAAAACCAATCTCACGTAAACCGTAACTTTTTTGTCTGTCAATATAGACGTAAGTAACCATTAGTTATGCATTTTTGTACTTGGATAGTTAATGGCCCTATATCAAATCCAGGTATTTAAAAAAATTAAAAAATTTATTTCATAGAACTCTACAACTACTCAACCAATTGACTTGAAAAAATTAAAAGATATACTTAAAATTGTGTTTAAATAGTTCATCAATATTAAAAAGGTTCTTAAAATCTTTAACACAACAACAACAAAATTCACGATGAAAATATTTATTTAAACAATCGAATTTTATCAAAAAATTGCAATTTTTTAGATTTCTAACATTTTTTGCTGAAAATTTACGTGAGTTCTCTCGAAATACATTTAATAAATAAAAAAATTAGTCATCTAATTTATCTCAATCGAGAGTATTTATTTTACGTGCTAATAGACGCGATTTCTACGGCGTTGCAAATCAGCTGTGACTTCAATCTTTTGTCAAAAAAATCTGATAACTCATCACGCTACAACAATTGTCGAAATTTACAGTCAATAGTTTAAATTATCTCCGCCAATAAATAGCCTTATCATTTTCTCAAATGGTTGAGTTTTACATTCGATCAAACTCTGTATAGGTCCAGATGACCCAGTGTGTACTCGAAGGGTTAAAATAGTAACATAGTCATAATTGCAGAAACTGTGCAGAAAACAAATCCATTCTATTTTTTAAAGTTAAAAGGTAGAAAAATCTGAAATAAAATATTTTTTAAAGTGAATCTTTTATTCTATCGCCCCGAATTTTTCTGGCTGTGTGTCGCATGTCGCATTACAGGTGGCCGCGGAGTAGGAGTAAAGTGAAAGGCGCGCGGCAGAGACCAATATGGCGGCGCCCATGGTTAGCATCAGCTGACCGTGTAGTATACCCTATATCGAATGATTTTCCGAAAAAATTCTCAGTTGAATGTCTACAATCCAACGCCAACAATCCAATAAAAGTTTCACTTGCGTCGTGTTTTCTTAAAACCACATGATGTTTTTTTTACTATTATATTTTCATAGGTAATTTATTGAAATTACAATTAAAGAAAGAAAATTTTTTATTTGATTTATATAATTTCAATTAATTATTGTTGTCGAGGAGCAATATATCGTCTTACGTGCACATATACCTACATAAATTTATATAGACGAACTATCCTATCCATCGACGACCACACTTATCTGCCGATACGTCTATATACGCAGTGCGGGTTTGATGTCCCGGTCGGGGGATGCGGGCGGCGCCATCAGTCATTATGACTATTCGCAGTCCCTGTGTTCACATTAGTAATTTCGGTCGAGAAGGATTGCATTTCCAATTAGAGGTAGCTACCTCAGATCACGATAGTGAATCACGTTAGCTCAGGTATTTCACATAATCCGCAACCTACGCAGAGCTTCATTATCATTATACCCATCCGTTTGCTCTGTCAGCCATGTGTAGAGAATCGTTTGATAGATCATTAGAGAGGTCTCTATTGACCCCGAGCAATTTCATTTCATCAGTAGTGATCGCTGTCGTCGACGACACACTAATTATTAGCCGTATTCTCTGAATTGTTTCCTGTCAAAATTTGTAATCAGAAAAATGTCATTTAAAAAATTTTTTTTGCAGCTTCTTCCGTGGCTTAAAAAATTTCGAGAAGCAGACACGAGGGATTTGGGTCCTGGAAAATTTTTTCAAGCCTACTTTAAAATACCTTTTGGTAATTCTAACAAATTTTCATAAAAATATAACTAAATGATATATAAACATAATAATTTTTTGCTTCAAAATAAAATATTTTTGTTATATAAATTTAAAAAAAAAAGATTTTTTCAAAACATTAATATAAAAATAAATTTTAAATGATTTTTTTTTTTGTGTTATTCTTCTTATCAAAGTGATACGAAAAATTCAATACTCAAAAAAGAATTTTTTTTAAATATTTTTTTTTTTTTTAGTATAATTCTATGGCATGACAGATTTTGGAGAAGTTTAAGTTATTAAATTTAATGGTAGGCGAAGAAAACTAGGACAGATAAATTTTCTATGCGCCGGAAAATTCATTTGCCTCGTCAGAAAAAGTTTTCCTTCAGACAGCGAGCGAAGCCCTCAACTTTCTAGAGCACTTTGTCGTATAGAAAATTAATAAATAATAGTAACATAATCCTCACATCAGTTGAATATATAATTTAGGTTGGCGAAAAAAACCGACTTTTTTGGTTTTTCAGATCTTGTATATCAAAAAAATCATATTTTATCACGTTTTAAGACACTTTTATGACGCATTTTGATCTTTTTTTGCAGATTTCGGGCTAAATTTTTTAGACGGTTCTCAAAACAAAATAAACTATAATTTTTTCATACGAAACCTAAAAAACAAAAATTTTCAGTTTTTTTTATCTATTGATTTTCAAATTTATTTATTTACATATTTATTGACTGATTTTTTTAATGATTCAAAATTTTTTTTTCTCCCACAGGAAGTATACCAATGACTCTGGCAGTTACGGAGTATTTTCCTGGTCACAGTTTAGTGTTAGAGACTAAAGACGAATCGATAAAACAACGCATCGAAATTCAAACAGCATGTTATGAAGAAAAAACACGACTTTCAGTAAAAATGTATTCAAAAACAACATCAGCTTTATTTCAGGTAACGTTTCAATTTTTTTTCCATCATAAAAATTCATAAAAAAGTAAGAAATCTAACAAAAATTTAAGATACCTTTCATCCTGCACTTTAACAATACGCCGGCCTTTCCACGACCTCAGCGAAGATGCACACGACTGCGCATGGGGTGCGATACGCACCCTCGAAAAATTTAGCGAAGCGTAGAAAAATTAAGGAGCCCGTTACACACACGACAGCCGTCGAGAATCTTCCTCAGCCGTTATACGCATCCTCAAAGCAGGGCAGATATATCCAAACGGTCGTCGTGTCTATTCTTATTCGCACGTGTCCCAGACGTTGCCAGTAACAAAGCCCGTCTCGACCCTCCAATCTTACGCAATACGCACTTGGAACGCAGTGTAGAGGGGTGAATTGGTGCATCTGCTTTAGTGTTTTGGCGGGAACATTACTCCATTTCCTTCATTTATCAAGTTTTTAATGATTTTTAATGTTTTTTTGTGTTCCATGTGTGTATAGGGGAGACTAAACTATATTAAAACACTAAAATCCTTAGAATTTATTGTGTTCAAAGTGATAATTATCAAGCCATCAGTTTTAGGACAATAATTTTGAACACTATATTCTCCCATGAAAATTTATAAAAATTTAAATACAATGATCGGTTACATTTTTATCGATAAAAAACTTTTGGCTTGTTTTCTGTTCAAATTGACACCCAGCAGGTTGCAGTTGAAACACCCTTTGATTTTAATTGAAGATTTGCAATAAAAGTGTTTTTATTTTCAATAAATTATTCTTTTTATTCGTAAGCACTTATTTATTAATGAAAAACATTTATTATTCCATTAATAAACTGAAAAATTGAATTTCTGTGGATTTTTGTAGTTATTTATTAAAGCTCATAAACTATTATTTAACGTAGTATATCGTCAAAATTCATACGTAATAAATAATATGTGTAAAATCAGAAAAAGAAAACACCAATGCCTGATTTTACATTCGACACCGTAAAACAGTAAATATTTTATTCCAACTGTTCGTTAATATAAAAAAATTTTTGTTGAAGTCGAATTAATTGTTATTGGAGTAACTTATTACCCTAAAACTGTATTTTAACCACGACTTTATATTTACTACATAGAATTTTTTTTTAATAAACAAAATTTCATATAATTTTTTTTGAAAAGTTTTGTTTTCGTTTATTTAGTAAAAATCGAAGAAAATATTAGGCATCTTTATTAATATACGATCATTGGTTTATATTACTGAATTTTATACTCTCTCATCAGCTAGGCTCTATTCACTTTGCGCACACAGCTTTTGATGGTCAACTAAAAGTCTATTTATGAATTTTTTACAGCTTGTAAAAATCAAATTTTTATTTCTCCCTGCGATGCATGAATGATATATGTGTAATGCAATTTATTTTATGACTTTTGCGGAGTTTATCGGCTCACGCAGAAGGTTGTGCAATGAATTATAATGCGGGTACGAGGGATAATGGAAAATTTAAACACAAGATGTGAGGAGAATCTATCAAAAAAATTTTTTTTAACGAAAATAAGTTAATTAAATTGAAATCCGAACGATTCCTTGCAAATGTAGTCTGCATGAGAGGGTACAAATTTCATGCTGTCAACATTGCCGCCATTGTATATAACAAAAAAACGAGCTTTATATAGTCATGTGTTGCAAAAAATACATTTTAAGACTATTGTAAATTTTTTTTTATAAAATCACAAGTGATGAAATAGAAATATAGACACAAAACAAAGATTTCTGTGTTAATATCGCTCGTTTTAGATTTTTATCTGAGCAGCTGCTGCGATACAACGAATTCTTTGTCATGAGTTATTCAAATATACGATATTTCGTGATACATTTCTCTCATCGGTATTTCTAAATAACCGATAAAAAAATTTTTTTCTTCAAAAAAAATTTGAAAAAATAAATTTTAATACAACTAATAATTATATTATGGTTTAATTAATTGTAATTTTTGAATCTTCTTTCCTTAATAAGATATCCAACTAATCTTGACAAAATTTCATTTTTAAAATTATTGCCAAAAAAAAATATTGTCAATTAATAGAAAATCATTTAGATTTAGGGGAAAGTGGGGCACGATGGACCCCAAGGCGCACTTTCTCCTATGTTTTAATTCAAGTTTAGTTTATTGTCAATTTTTTTATACTCAATTGATATCCAAAGCTGGATGATTTCTAAAGCGAAATTCTCAAAGAATTTTCACGTCTGCCGGATAAATCCCTAATTTCATTCAACCTATCTTAAAGCCACCCGGCATGCACATATATACAAAGAGAAGAAATGGGAGTTTAAAACTCCCAGTGTCCCTATATAACACAGTTCTATAGTCTCGCACATTTTTAGTCCATAAGATTTATCTATTCATGCAACGATCTACTAAAACTTTAACTCGACTTTCAGCACACTGTGGGACAAGCAATTCAATTTTTCATGAGGAAGCACCTGAAAAAATCTCTACCGCACGTTCAAGCCATCTACAGAGCAATGGAAAAAGAATTGAAAATAAGTCATTCTCTAATATGCTCATGAAATAGTAATTTCTAAGAGTTTTATCAGTATAAAATTTTCTTTATCAAACAAATTCAGTTTCAATATTACTCAACAGATTGAAATTTATGATTAGTGTGTCATTAATGGTGGTTTATACGTGCACAAAACTTCCGCCGGAAAATCGTTGAAATAGAGCGAGAAACAACCGTCAAGTCTGGATGTGACGTTGATTGATGCTTCAATATGCATTCGGTACGAAATATACTCACCAATTATCCGCCGCATGTAGGTTTGTTTGAAAATTTGTTGATCTGTAAATTTGAATGAATAATATATCCAACTAAAATAAATTGGGTTGAATGTATCCAGTAAAATGTAAAGAGATCAAATTGTTTAATTAAAAATCTATATTCAGATACTCGAGCAAGAATTTTTACACCTTGATATTTACTTTGTCACGTATTTATATCATGAATCGTAATATTAAATCGATAAAAGTTGGCTTTCAAAATAACAGTTGTAATTATGAAAAATTTATGTTTTATTTTTAAAATATGACTCGAATTGGAAGTAGGAACAATGTAATTATATACAGACACTGTATATCACGGTGATTTTCGTTCATAATTTATACAAATATGCCGAGTTTTATGCTATATTTTTAAATAATAAACAGCCTTGGTAATGAATAAACAGATTATGATCCGTTTCAAGTGTTTTTATAAAAAATTGCGGCCGGAATTGAGTCTACACAGAAAAAAAAAATTCAGACGGTTGTAAAATATGAAAATAAATTATTGATTTTAACTAAATAAAAAAAGTACGACATATAAAATTTGTTTTAACCCTTCGAGTACACACGTATTTTTTTCGACATCTCCTACACTCTGAGTCAATTTGACCCTTCACTTTAGCGAATTGCGTATATAGAACTCTACAACTACTCAAACAATTGGTTTGAAAAAATTAAAAGATATACTTAAAATTGTGTTTAAATAGTTCATCAATATTAAAGAGGTTATTAAAATCTTTAACACAACAAAAAAAAAAGTCACGATAAAAATATTTATTTAAACAATCGAATTTTATCAAAAAATTGCAATTTTTTAGATTTCTAACATTTTTTGCTGAAAATTTACGTGAGTTCTCTCGAAATACATTTAATAAATAAAAAAATTAGTCATCTAATTTATCTCAATCGAGAGTATTTATTTTACGTGATAATAGACGCGATTTCTACGGCGTTGAAAATCAGCTGTGACTTTAATCTTTTGTCAAACAAATCTGATAACTCATCACACTACAACAACTGTCGAAATTTACAGTCAATAGTTTAAATTATCTCCGCCAATAAATAGTCTTATCATTTTCTCAAATCGTTGAGTGTTACATTCGATCAAAGTCAGTGTATGGGTCCAGATGACCCAGTGTGTACTCGAAGGGTTAATGCCATCGATAATTTCAGAAAAAGTAACGAAAATAAAGCATTTTAGTAGTACAATGTTCATGGTTTTATCCTCCTGAGCGCTACTGTCTTTTGTTATAATTGCATCCACTGTTTCTTTTTGGCATCAAAATTAAACCGTGTTCCGGAGGTTTCTACTGTTCACTGTACAACGTAATTTCCTGAATGAAAACCTATGCTAAACAGCTTGGAGTACCTACAAATTATCCCTGACATCCACCGAAAATTGGTAAGTGTTTGCTCATTCATTTTGCAATCAAAATTTGACATCACAGTTGAACGAGTGCGCGTTTCCCAGAATAAAATTTCGAATCCCTGCTACGCCTCAATTCCAAATATTCCAGTGGCCACGGATGACCTTAGTGAGGTCAATTCGAGGCAGCGACACGATTTTTTTTCTCGGTGATGTTTCTCTCGAGCGCAAATTCGGAAACTGCGATCACGACACTGCAGAAATTGAGGTCCTCCACTCGGACTTTTGGAGAGCCAGTTTGACCTTCATCACGTGGCTAGCCCAAAAGGTGGATGTGACAGCGCATCGAGCATGCTGCACGTCACGTCAAAAATGGATTTATTGACATCCTTCTACTTCTGCAAATAGTCGTTGCAGTTTTTTCTTATCTCTGGTATTATTGCGAAATATTATTAACAGAACTTCAATATAATTTCACATTCTTTTGTGAAATCCTTATTCTTGTTCTATTAATATATAAAAAGCATACAAAGAAGTGTCCATAATTTTTTTATGTTTTTTCTTTTCCTCCGCTAATATAAAAACGTAATAAATAATTTTTTTTCATTTTTTAAGTAAATAATGTTTACATGTTTTCTTTCAAGATACAGAATGTTATTGTTGCACTACTTATATTATATAATTTTAATTAATTTATCAAAAATATTCGCTTCAATTTTATTTCAGACATATATAACATGCATGCTACGAATTTTCCTCTAGAAATTTACTTAATTTGCTGATGAAAATTAACTAAAATTCTGAAACGACATAAGAGGTATATGGAGTAGAGAGTAGAAGTAATTATGATAATTGAACTTTCATAATAATATTGATATAAATAAGAGAATTCGGAGTAAAATGGGGTATGTGGAGCAAAATAGGGTATACCTAAAAAAATAACAAGTAAAATTAATATTATTATTTATTAACATTTGCTGTCTGAACAGTCACGGTATCACTGTTTTAGGTCCAAAATATCAGCTTTCGAGGTCACCTATGAATTCTGAACTATATGGGTTTCGATGTTTTCGTACGATTTTTTAATAATAATATTAATATTTCATTTTTCCGTGATGCAAAATACTTTACAAAATAAAAAAAATAAACAAATGCAACACTTTGATGTTAATAGTCACCAAAATTGCTGCGAAAAACGAAAAAAAAAATGTTTGCAATGACAATATGACTGTATTTGCAGATTTCAAAGTTCATGAGTGACCTCAAAAAATGCTTGTATCAGGCTGATTTTTTTAGAGAGCTCTTAGAACATGATAAACAATGATTTTTTTTATATAAGACACAGAAACCGAAATTATTTGGTTTTTTTGCTTCACCCTGGTATTTATAAATGATCAAACATTCAGTGGGTGATTTGAACGACTGTTGATATAAAATCATTGGTAGGGAGAGGGGGAATGATGAGCGATAGATAAAAATTGCACTCTCCTGATGAATTCATGATATATGGAACTGATAATTTCAGATTATGAATTACTGTCGAGTTGCTATACGTAAACTGTGCCGATTGGAAAACAACGTTAACAATTGGCAATATATGTCGAGTCAACAAATATGCATTGGCAAATATCATCATTAATTTATATATTGGTATACTGTCCACCACAATGCAAGTTGGTAATTTGCCGAGCTTTTAGGAGAAATAATTAAAATTATCGTATTGCACAGTATCTACATATTTCCTTGTTATTAATTTCATAACAAGAGAGTACTTTAATTACCGCCCAAACTAGCATGATGCTATTGAAAATACCCGGAAATTTTCATTACACTGCATATATCGACGAGCTCGTATGGCAATTAAATTTTCATGGTTAATTGCTTTATTACTGCTATTATGAATCTATGTAAAAATATTGATTAAATTATACATTCGTTTGGGTAAATTGCAAATTGGTTATTATAGATGACAATCAATTTCTATTTCGCGCTAGTAAAGAAAACTGTTTTATCGATCGATAAAATAGTGTATTCGAAAGTGTAAATAAATAAAATTAGTCCTATTTTTTTATTTATATTATTATTTGTGCAATAATAAATTTTTCTCACATTAATTTTTTTTAGTTAGAAATTTAATTCATGGAAGAATGTTTTTTAAATTAAAGCTTTTTATATAAAAAAAAAACTTTTTTTATTAATACATTATAAAAAGTTCCATTCAAATTTTTAAAAGACTTATTTTTTAAGGCTCTTAAATTCACTATATTATTCGTTTAATGATTAAGCAATTATTATCTAAATGATAAAAATTAAGAGACTAAGGTTTGTGATGGGTATATATAGGTATAAATAAAACGGAAATCGATTGAGAACAATTAATCAGTCTTTATGGCCGTATAGACCCTCTGTCTCATAGACCGTTCACAGTAGGAGTCATTGTTAGACGGGGTAATTTAATGGGTTTTCCATTGCCGATTTAATTAAGGGATTTAACGGAGTACGAAGTTAAAGATAACGTGGAAGTGAATCGTAAAGTTTACTACGCATATATAGGTAAAAGAATTGTGTTATCGAGCTGCAGATTTTGACGAAGATTTTTTTATTTTTATTAATGATATAGAAATTAATTGCTTAAATTCTGAAAACATCATGTGTTACAAATAAAAAATGATACAATTAAATGTTGAACCGAACGAACGAGTTGGAGTTTCGAGTCAGTATGATACGTGCGACGGCGCGGACGGTATTTAGAACGAGGCGTATAGCTTATGATGGCGATATGGAGCACGGAGTAACAGCCGGGAGTGTGGCGGCTCCTGTAATCCGGCTACTCGGAGGCTAGTTGTTGTGGAGGGTCTGAGGTCGGGATCCACTGAGGGTGCGGGGTCCACGTTGACTGGACGTCCGCACTAAGCTCGCCATCAATATGGGCACCCTGGAGGAGTCCGGGGTGGCCAGGTTAGCTAAGGAGAGGCGAACCGGGCCAGGGGCGAAAGCCAGCAGCCAAAAGTCTCCGTGGCGGGCAGTAGTGGGATCGCGCCCGGGAGTGGGACCGCATTCGCAGCCTGACCAATACGATCCGACCAAAAACTTTTTGCTTTTTCTCCCCATAATCTCCATTTTTTCTCATATTATTTACACTTTACACCTATTTTTTTGCACATCTTTATGTTCACATTTGCCACTCTCTCTCTTTGCATCCGAGCGCGACAGCCGCACCGTCTCCGCTGCATTGTACATAGGTATACGCATCACATCAGAGTGTAATTCACACACGATTACTCACAAGTACAACAAATTTATGCATTCGTTTATTATTTATTATAATAACATATTGTATTCGGATGAAAAAAAAATTCAATCCGATCAATGTTTCACTCAAATAACAACAATTTATAATTAATTATTAAACTATACATAATTTTTTAGTTTTATCAGCTGTCGTTTTGATGGACGAAAAGTTGAAAATTCACCCCTTCTTCCCCGAGCGTCGATACAATAGGGACAGGCGCCTTTAAAAAAGTTGCCGAGCAAGTTAGCAATATTTATTTATTGAAAAAAAAAAAGAAACCGAAACTGAAGAGCACTGCAAGAGGTTGTCCTCTACAAACGCACTGGCCTATAAACCGTCAATAATAAGTGGCCTATTAATATTTATTATAATAGTATTTTGTCTCCAAAAAATGCAATGATTATTTCAATTTCATTAATAAGATTTTTTAATTTATTCAAATATTAAATTTTTCTACGAATATAAAATAGTTGGATGTCCTAATAAAGTCATGATGTGTATATACGCGATCTTATACTATATCTTTTAATATTGAGTAAAAAATATTATGAATAATTACTTCAACAAATAATTGAATTTTTATCATCTATATGGAATTTATTATATACAAGATATATCCAAACGGTGCGCAAATAGATTGTGAACTTCGACGCTATGCTGATGCCTGTAGATAGAAAAGGACAGTTGCAAATGTCGACATAAACATGACGAAAAAAATCGTTTTCAAGTGGAAATAATATGAATAAACAATGGAGATTGCGGGAAAAATGAGCAAAAAGTTATTGGTCGGACCGTATTGGTGTCTTGCGAAGCACACGAGGTGTCAGCCGGCATGATCACCTCGAACTTCGACAGTCAGTGGCTCAATGTCTGCACTGGACCTAGGCCAATTCGACAACGCAACGCTATGCAGATAAGCCGTCGAACTGAAACCTCTAGAACAAGGGTACACGCACATGCGTGGACCTCCAGAGTAATTCACACATTGTGTGAGTCACAGAGAACACCTCAAATCCTCCGCAATAACTAGCTTCCGACTAGCCGGATTACAGGAGCCGCCACACTCCCAGCTGATATTAGCCACTTCGTATCGCCAACATATGCAGCGACGTATCGACCGCGCAGGCGCGCAACGATTGGCACGAAAATTCAAATCACACTGCTGCGACTGCCGCCTGCCGCTGCGCATAAAAATTATTATAAATTTTTTACTCTGCCCTAAATGACTAAGTTTCATATGCGTTTATTGAGTTAGTATAATGAAATATACGTTTACAATTTATTCGTGCATTAAGTAAATCGATTGAAATATAAATTTTCGAATATTTACTTTTTTTTGAAGAACGGTAAAATTGACAGATTAGATTTTTAAAATTACTTAATCAAAGCAGTTAAATTTTTATTTATATTATTATTTTTCAAAATTATTTTTGCTTTTCATATTTTTATATCACTTTAGTACATCTGTAATAATCGTTAACTTGCTCGGCAACTTCTTCAAAGTCGCCTTTTCCTATTGTATCGACGCTCTGGGAAGAAGGGGTGAATTTTCAACTTTTCGTCCGTCAAAACGACAGCTGATAAAACTAAAAAATTATGTATAGTTTAATAATTAATTATAAATTTTTGTTATTTAAGTGAAACATTGATCGGATTGAATTTTTTTTTCATCCGGATACAATATGTTATTATAATAAATATTAAACGAATGCATAAATTTGTTGTACTTGTGAGTAATCGTGTGTGAATTACACTCTGATGTGATGCGTATACCTATGTACAATGCAGCGGAGACGGTGCGGCTGTCGCGCTCGGATGCAAAGAGAGAGAGTGGCAAATGTGAACATAAAGATGTGCAAAAAAATAGGTGTAAAGTGTAAATAATATGAGAAAAAATGGAGATTATGGGGAGAAAAAGCAAAAAGTTTTTGGTCGGATCGTATTGGTCAGGCTGCGAATGCGGTCCCACTCCCGGGCGCGATCCCACTACTGCCCGCCACGGAGACTTTTGGCTGCTGGCTTTCGCCCCTGGCCCGGTTCGCCTCTCCTTAGCTAACCTGGCCACCCCGGACTCCTCCAGGGTGCCCATATTGATGGCGAGCTTAGTGCGGACGTCCAGTCAACGTGGACCCCGCACCCTCAGTGGATCCCGACCTCAGACCCTCCACAACAACTAGCCTCCGAGTAGCCGGATTACAGGAGCCGCCACACTCCCAGCTGTTTCTCCGTGCTCCGTATCGCCATCATAAGCTACGCCTCGCTCTACTTACCGGCCGCGCCGGCGCGCGCATCACATTGGCTCGAAACTTCAACTCGTTCTTTCGGTCCAACAATTATATTTTTCAACTGCTAATAATTTATTTCATTCGTTTTCAGATCCCAATCACTAATAAAAAAATCCCTTCTTCAATTTATTTCCCCCGTCTCATGATTTTTCTACACGCCTCTCCGAGCAAAAAACAATTGAACAAAACAAAATATTTCATGAAGCACTTCAATATTTTATAAATAAAAATTAGTGTTTTTCTAATACAACTCATCAATTACTCCAAAGTGCTGATCGGTTTTTCGGAAATTTAGGATACTTTGATACACTGAATGGAATAATAATATATTTGTTTATTTACTCAAAAGACTAAACAAACTATAAAAAAAATTATTCCAAAGTTTGCACTGGATAAAATTCATCTGACATAATATACCGACCGCGACAGAAAAATGAATTTATCATCGCCACGCGTTTGAAATCGCGCCACGAGATGGCAGCTAGAGTGCTGCATACACGAACAGTGGTTTGACGACCTCGTAAACCAAGAAATGCCCTCTACTACACAGTATGTACACACGGTTCTTCGAGTTAGTCAACAAAGACACTAGTACACCGCATTTCTCACACACAGTCAAAATGAGAACTGCGGAGAGAAAAAAATTTGCTGAGCGCGGAGAAAAATAATTGTATTATTCAGAGAAGGTAATAGGAGCGCTCATAAAAGTTCTAACAAACTTCACGAACAATCTAGCTCCCAAATGCTCTAAGTGCCTCATTATACGGGATTCCACTTTAATTTCTCGTTGGGGTAGATTGGAAAAATACATATAACCAGCGACGAAACGATTGCACCATCATATAAAGGATGGAAAATATACAACGACTGCTACTGACATCTTGCAAAGAATTTATCGACAGCCATTTTTCTTTCAGATCTAAGCTATTTGTTGCTATATGTATATAAAATGCACACGGCCTTAGTTTTGCCGATCACACGTCATTGCTGATGGCATTTCTGAAACTATATTCCATCGTCATGTCGACGCGTGTGACTCGTTGCAAACTCGACCGAGGAAATTGCCCAAGTTATGGCGGAGTGTGAGATTCGGCCCAACTCGGACTTTGATTGTCGAGACCAGTGGCCAAGCTCTAGAACTTCTTGACTATAGTTGTCGAGTATGCTTATACCCTAATTTTGAATGACAAACATGCTGTTGTATTATTTATTAAAATTAAAATATTTTCTCACATCTTCAACTCCTTCAAACTTAATTTCTATTATATTGCGTGGCTAAAGCCAAACGGTCGTATACAAAAAAAAATTATCTAATTGTTCTAAATTGAAATATCTTCTAAACAATAAAAAATAGAAATTTATGTCAAGAAATCTTTTTTGTAAGAAATTTTATTAGCTACAAAAAAGGTCTTTAATAAAATTCGCTTAATTCGTATTATTATGAAGATATTAGCGAATAAAATGTCTTCAATTTTTTTGACGATACGTTCTTTTAGTTTTAGACACACGATATAAAATATATAACCATATAAACTATATGATTATCAATAATTTAATTAATTAAAAACCCCATAATTATTATCAGTTATTTAATTATTAGTTCATTGAGAGAAGAATTTATTTTATATTTAACGCATAAATATATTTTGTTGATGACGAATTGATTTCTTACATATATGATGAGAAATATAAGTTTATTGTTAGATTATGGCGAATTATTAACAATAAATCTTGCGATAATAGTAAGAAATGTTTAATTTTTTTACTTTATCTTTCCTTTTAATTCTAAAAGGTACAGTATAGGTTTAAAAACTTTTTGAAAAATAAGGCATTTTTATAATTAACAATTTGAATGCATAAACATTTTTATATCGTATGATATCGTTAAAATTTAAGATATCTAAAAAGTAAATTATAAAATAAACTACAAAATAATGTACTAAGACTAGTAAGGACAAGTTTAATAGTTGTACACCTCTTAAAAAAGAGTGTAATAATAATACGCGTCCTATATTAAATGTATATAGTCTTGGAGAGTACAAACTATTTGCTGTCAACATTGCCGCAATTGTGCATATGCCACACGTTATATATTTTGCAAAAAAAGACAATAAAATCGAATACTCGTGGATTTTGTCACTTTGGTACCACCAGTAAGTGACCTAATTTTTTAACCGCGGACATTTTATGCACTAGTGCGAAAAAAGATGCATTTTAGACATATCGGATGTCAGCAGTGAAAAAATCGGCGAATCTACGACGGTTTAAAAGTAACAAAAAACGAGTTTCATAGCATTTTTATGTGTTAACCAAAAATTTGTGGTTTAATTTATTTTTTTTTTATCAACTGATGTAAAAATTGGAAAAGTAATTTTTTTTTAAGCTTAAAGCATAGATTATAAAATTTGAAATGAAGTGTCAATTATATCCTATAAAAATAATTTCAATAAAAAAAATGTTGAAAATTTTTTTTTATTTTCAAGTGCTCATAAATGAGTCGAGCTCTTGAACAAGTTGTTGAGCAAATTCTCGATTACTGGCGTATTGAAACGATGAAAATACCGCAGGAAAATCCAACTTTTAACGAGATATCCACATTCAAAGCTAATATAATCACAAAAGTTTAACGTGGTAATTATAAACGCGTTGGTTTACAATTTTTTCATGTCGAAAAAGTATTAAATTCATGTTCACAGTAAAAATAAAAAAAAAAAACAAGAAAAAATAAATTAAATAAATATAAACCACTGTGAGTCGAAGATTTATTTCTATATGCACTATAGTCAACTCATGAGGGTAAAATTTATGCATCAAATGAACGGATAACAACCAAACAATGTTTTAAAAATCATTACAGTAAAAAAACTATAAGTGCAGCGTCTCTATGGTTTTTTTTTTACTCCCTGGTGGAAGTTCTTAAGCCAGTCATAAAAAAGTTTTTCTCCATCACGTGTGCCAGCAATACACATTCTATTTTTTTAAGAGTATTTTGTTGGCGATAAAAAAAATTACTTTTTAGTTACCTTTCTAACAATTTCACATGAGTTACTCATTTTCAAAGCACTGCAAGCTATAGTTTTCACAGGTTTTTTTTTGTTGTTGAACTTTATGAATATTTACCTTATTTTAGCTGGATTTCCAATAAAAATAAATTTGTGTGTAATTGTTCATAATATTTTCAATTGATTTTGAAAGTCTTTTATTTTGAAACCGGGCGCGTTAAAAGGTCAACTGATGATTTCTATACCAAAATCAGTTGCTGATTTTAATATTTAAATTTTTCATTTCAACAATACGCTGATAGAGCAATAAATAATATTTCGAGGTAGTGATTATAGATGGAAATTTATAGGGGATGTGTTTCCGAACATTTTGGCTTATTATATTGTAAAGAAATTAGAGAAATTTTGTTGGAATTTTCGTAGGTTATGGATTAAATAAATCAAACTGCTTTAGTTTCGGAATGAAATGAACCGTATATTTTAGCAGTGCGCGAGCTGTGTCTTTACTGTTTCTAGTCTGAACGACAAGTGAAGTAAAAATTAACTATAACTACTGAGTCCCATAGACCCCCACCCTTAAGGATGCACGTGTGGATCAAGTGGGCCTCCTAGAATAAAAGGTTTTTTGACCACAGTCATAAAAGTGTACCAAAACATATTTAAAGTCGTAAAAATGAGTGAGTTTTCACAGGCTCATTCCACGACATATTTCCTTGACACAGTGCAGCTATTAAGTGTCGCATTTCAATACTCTTCAAGCTTAAGTGTAGAGAAAATTTTTGTAAACATATTTCAACAAATTTCAATAATAATAATAATAATAATAATAATCATGTTTGGATTTAAATATAATTTTTTGTTGTCTTCGTCAATTCTTGAAGAAAAAATCAAACTTTTGTGGTTTCATATGGAATAAATTTTATATTTTCAATTCGGCAAATTAAATCGGGTTTATACTGTCAGTATTTATGCATTATTTTATAATATATAATATTTTAATTTTTCGCAAGATGATCGCGCTTGGAATGAATTTTAAGATACAAGACGACCTAAAGGTGTAATAAATAGCATCATGCATGCATAATACTCAACTGGGTGAGTATATATATAAACAGTCAATGTGAACCAATCTCTATAGCCTGTCGAAGTCCATCGGTTGGATCAAATGACTCTGGAATTCACTGCTGTTAGTATATAGAGGTTCAAGCCCGCCATTCGAATTCACCAGTGTATGTACCTGTTGCGGCTAGTCTGCGTTATCACTTCCGGTTTACATGAATATGTGCTGCACGGCGGAAATCTTTTATCTAGTACACACCTAAATTCTCACTTTACATATATGTGCCTCCATATATAACACATCATTAAAATATGAAGAGAAACGACTTTTTTCTTTAAAATTCGACTATTGGAGAAAAATCTTATGGTAAATCATATTTTTATTTATTTATTTTTTTTTTCAAGCTAATATAACTCCATCGTATGTGTGGCATTATGAAATCGTTTATGATATTTAGAGAAAATTTGAAAAATTCCAGACAGAAAAGTGAAGCATCAGTGTATTTATGCCCATATTCGTGATCATGAAAAATATAATAAAAAAAAATTTGATTGACAGAGAAGAGCCACTATCAGCTAGCATTACTCATCAATGTCAGTCAGCGTCAACCGCCAAGTTGTCTCAGCGGCGCTGCTTCTTTACCTCTGTCTACCTCCCAAACACTGCCCCTTGCAGCAAAGTGAAAAATTTGATAAATACTATATTTTCAAACACGCGGTTTGTGGAGAAAATTATGAAAATAACCGGCAGTAATAATAACATCAAAGAATGACCATTATGACATTATTTTTCTAAAAATATGTTTATAATAATTGCCACAACATTTTGTGCTTTATAAAATTAAAACGCAACTGCAAAAATATTATTAATAAAATAAAAAAGCATCGCATTCAATCCACATGTCTAATTTAGAATTTTACAAGTTTTTTCTAATCCAATATATCAAAAATTTTCCAACTATATAATTTTTCGAAGAGCCATTATGAGTTACTAATTTTTTTTTTTCTATGGGCATATTGCGACAAATTATTGGGATATATTAGAACAGATAATTTTTTTTTGTTTCATAAGTCTATTTTAAAAATATGTGCTTTTACAAAAAAAAAATAAAAATCATTTTTATTTCCAGAAGATAAGAAAGTGAATTGTATTTTTTTGTCTACATCACGGAATAGTACATACAAGTAGAATAATTATTTTATCACCCGATAAATTTTATCATCAATTTTTCGCCGTTTTTAATTAAATTTAATTATATTATTTGAAAAAATCCAAAGTCATCAAGGAGGCAATATTGTAAATAACTGTATTTTTTCATTGTTAGTGCTGTGATAAATTAAATATTTATAGAAAAATCGAAGTACAGTTTGCTCTACACGTTGACGAGCACTCGAGTTCCCATCTCCACGAGTGAAGCACCCTCCATAATGTGATGCGCATCTTAGACTGCCAGAGATATCTCGATTTCAACATTTATAAATTGAACTTATTCCCTTTTCCAATTTTAGCTGGCAGGGAAACTCTAATTTCCGGTGTTTCAAATCTTGATTTTTCTACTTTCCATCATCAGCTATATTATATAGAGCAAAAACAAGCGGCCGCGCAAGTCTGGAGCCTCACATGCAGGGCCAGAGTAAACTCGTTAAGGAAGAGACTCACACTCTACGAAGCCCTAGCCCGCTCCGTGGGACTTTATGGCGTTGAAATATGGGGCTGGAAGCCCAGACCCGAGCTAGAGCGCCTCCAGGCAGGGTACGTCAAAAGCGCGCTGGGAGTAAACAGGAACACCCCCGCCTACATTTGGAAAATGGAGGCGGGAGTCCAAGGGGCCTCGATCACAGCAAGGGATAGAGCAGCGCGGTTTCTGCAGGACACAATGGCCAGAGAGGCCACCAGCTTGGCACGTGCGGCACTCAGAGAGGAAGTGCGAGGCATCTTAAATAACAATCCCTCCAAGTGGGCCTCAGAGTTGAAAGATGCCCTCGAGCAAGTGGGAGACGGCACCACCTGCACGCTAATCTGGAATAATAGCACCCCTGACCACCTCGAGGCAACACTATCAGCCGGCACACAGGCCCTCAAGGACCAGGAAATTCAAGAAAGCTGGGAAAAAATCGCTCATTCCAGCTACAATCCATTCTACAAATCCTGGAAAACGCTACCAAGCCACCCTCAAGGACCAGGAAATTCAAGAAAGCTGGGAAAAAATCGCTCATTCCAGCTACAATCCATTCTACAAATCCTGGAAAACGCTACCAAGCCGGGAAAACTACCTGGACACACAAGATTCTCCTATGCGGACCAACGCACCTGGGCACGCCTCAGATGCGGCAGCGTGACCTCAGACACATGCAAGGGCTTTCCTGAAACGCCCTGCAGAGCCTGCGGAGAGACCACGGAGAAAACGCACCTGGGCACGCCTCAGATGCGGCAGCGTGACCTCAGACACATGCAAGGGCTTTCCTGAAACGCCCTGCAGAGCCTGCGGAGAGACCACGGAGACCATGGTGCACATGTGGGAATGTGCAGGAATAAAACGTCACGGAAACCCAATGGTATTAGACCACTGGGCCGAGTGGCTGGACGGAGTAGAAGAGGAAGACGCCGTTGGCTACATCCTCAACTGCCTGAGCGGCGAACCAAACGCATTAATAATCAAGTATGCGAACGAGTTTGAAAAATTGGCCAGGGCAACTGACGCAGACACCGCGGAAGAGAGAGAGGGGCTGGGAGGGCTGGGTGAGCTGGGCTGAGGCAGGGAGGTCGCAGGGCACCAGGGCTAAGTACACCACACGTACTAGTACAAAGCGGGGAATGCTGGTATGAACGAGTGGGTCCCGAACTCACGAATATGTATGACAATGTAAATTGATGCATCAGTAATAATAATAAATAAATAAAATATAGAGCAAAAGCAAAAATAAATAATACAATCATAATAAATCAATATACAATAAAAAGTTCTGTCAGATTGTACACTCTGCTGACTTCTATAAATATTTATTTCAACAATTGAAAATAGCATTTGTAAATATATAGTCATACCGAAATCAGGTATTTACATCGATTAAACATAATTTTTATAAATGTGTAATTTTGAGGTTTTTTTTTTTTTAAATCGTGTTTCTGAAATAAATAGTCGTTTTAATTTTTAAAAATAAGTATAAATCGTTAAAATACCCCTTTACTTTTACCTTTTTCGAGTTATTTGTATTTTTATAAACATCATCATCGGTTTTTAAATGTAAATAATTTAAAAAAATCTCGTGGTTATTGAAATTAATAATCATTACTTTTTTTATACACTAAATAATTGTGAAAATTATAGAGATTTCGACAGCTATAAACCAGTTTTGCGCGATTTTTTTGTTTAATTTAAAAAATCTCTTGATATAGAAAATAAATAATTTTGGGTATACAGAGTGGTATTGGACAGAGAAATATTAATTAGATTGTATGAAATGGCAAAAAAAAAGTTCAATTGCTTTGAACATGAGGATAAAAATTTATTTTAAAAAATTTCACCTGCAGGCGTCGTGTTATATGTTGCAGTGCATATAAAAATTGTGAAATAATTTTTTGTAGCACAATTAAAAAAATTGTTTTGTGCAAATACAGTTAGTTTATTTGATAAAGTTTTAAACACAATTAATTTAACTCACTTACATTTAATTTTCGTATTCCTGCATGATTTTTGTTTCTTCTTTTTTTTTTTAATTTTATGTACAGTGGTTCAATTCTACTGCGGTAATTCGAGCGGCATTGCTTGGTTAAACAGTCCACTATATAGAAACGCATGTACATCAGAGAACGCACGAACTGATTTACAAAGCTACCTACTGCGGAAATAAAAAAACAATCTCGACACATCCACTTTACGTGCCTTGATGTGAATTGGCGGTGCAATTTACAACTTTCAGGATCTAATTGTTCATGTGTCAAACAATTATGCGCCCTTTAACAAAGCGTATCTGCAAGTATATATACCGTTACCCTTATATTTATAACTGATTGTGTTAAAATGTTAAAATTAAATCGGATATTTATTTTTTTTTAATTGCACAAAATGTTACATATTGACTATAAGAGTATTATTCTTAAAAATTCTATCGTGTGGGATGAGTAAAACTCATTCAAACTTTCTGCGATATTTTTTTGCAGAGTTATAATATTTTTGCTGTCTATATACAAGCGCGAAAAATTAATTGTTGTTTCAAAAATTTTTTTTTGCTGAATTACTTAATTTTTAGTAGATTTCTTAAAAATCTAACTATTGCAGCCCTCTTCGTGGCGCGACTTTTGAAAAATTTTGACTCATTAATGAAATTTTGCTATTGCATTCGTTTTTTTAGAAAAAAATTTTCTGAAAATATAATCATAAAGAAAAGAAAGACAATATAAGAAATCTACTCCCATTTCAGCTGCCGCAAGTTCTAAGACTTTACTAGGAGCGAAGAAACATAAATAGAGCCTTGCAGACAGCGATGATTGAATTGATAGTCCTCGGAAGCAAATTAAGTTATGCATACAGAGTCGTCGAACTTAGATCGCGGCTTTACCGACAGAGTGTGCGGTCCCGAGAGCGGAAAGTTGGCGAGCAAGTCGCAGTAGCAGTTTATTGCATCGACTCGACCGCACCCGACGTGTAGTCGGGTTTTGTGGTCAAGCTGTACGCAGGTGTCTGCTCGCGAGTTGCGCTCTATAGACCACCGGCTAACCAGCCGCAATGAATCATTAAAACGATCGTGGTCCGTGTTATGTACGTACCGCCCCAACACTGTCCCGCATGTCTATAGACACACAGGCGCCAATAATCTTTGATAATAAATTTTCTCTATTGCCATGTTCGAAGGGTAAACTGTAATCCTTGGGTGCCAGGGCTGGAAGAATTGTTACTGACCTGCTGCACACCACCCGGTTTCATTTGGCGCCCTCGGTATCACGCAGTGGAGTATAAGCAAAGTAGATGCTGAGCTGGCGACGTCGTGTGTGCGCTGCAGATATTTCACCCCCAGGAGAGAGCGGCCAACATTATCGATGACATCTTGTTCGCCTTGTGTACCCACATCTCCTGCTCGTTAAATCCTCCGGGCGACGCGCGGCTGCCGACGACATCGATTGATCGACGCGAGCAGTCTGACTATCGAGAACAAATATCGTCGCTTTGTTACTTAAGATTTATTCGACAACATTTTTTTATACTCGCTCACTCGCTCGTTCTCTTCGATGTTCTTTTGTTCTTGTATAGAAGAAAAAGGAGTTTTATGAAAATGGAAATATACTGTGACAGATAAATTTAAATATTCGCTATACTTGAGAAATATTAATTATGACCTTTCTTTTATTCCACCATGAGAAAAAGTTTATAAAAAAATTTTTTTGTACAAGAATTATTTACAAAATATAATATTTTTATAACAGAATTTATATAGAAGAATATGAAATTGTATTTGTATGAGAGTAAAATAGTATATTTTGTACTAAGGGTGTGAAGGAGGCTTTTTCGTAACGAGTGTGAAGTTGCTGCACGAACCGAGGCGAGTGATGCGTTTACGGTTTAGCTTGAAAATGAATTACGCGAAAATGAATTACGCGAAGCGTAATCAAACAGCTGTATAAAAAACTACACACAATACTTTTCAGTAACGTTATATAACGATTGACTCTATTAATTTATGCTAAAAAATCGATTTTTTTAATAACGGAGCTAAAACACTAGTTTTAGCGCTGCTCAGCGATTCTTGGTCAATACAAGCGCGGAGTCAAAAAGAGGTATTTTAGTGCCTCGTCACTAAAATTCGCTTGAACTGCAGTCCGGCTAGTCCCGTCACTCGGCATTAAATCCCCACTTTTTTCAACTGCGCCTACGTACCGAACTGAGCATGGCTGATTTTTGAGCATCGCTCGCATCGCAAAAACCAGTATTTGCTCCGTGCGAAACAAAAAACCGTGTGCACCTTGCCCTAAAGCGAGTGTTTGGATAAAGTTGAAATTGCCTCGACATTCAAACTTTATTTTCGGCTTACAAACGCCCGCTTTAGCGCCTCAAGGCACAATCGTCTATTTTAGTATATTTTGATCAGATGTCGAAAAAATTATGGAAAAATAATATACAATTATCATAGAGTTGCGACGTTCTCATGTTTTTTGGAAGTAGTAATTATTTTCAAAAAAAATATCTGCTCCGTTTGAAATATGCTTTTATTATTTATTAATTTTTATTAAAGATGTTTTTATAAGTCAATGATAAGATTATAAACGCTATACAGTTCTTAATGTGCGCAATATACTGAAATGTTGTTGTGTTTTTTTTTTATGACTATAGCCTACACATCATGAAAAAGGTCGAAAAATAAATTGGAAAAAAATTCTATTTGTCCATTTGTCTGTTGTTGTTTTCATTATCGCTTCTTTTTTTTTTTTAACACTGAGTCATTTTCAGCACTCGCTGCAGAAGTGAAGTAATTTTTTCTGGTCTTTTTTTTTCTTTACGATGTACAAAAGTATACTCGTGCACTGGATAAAATTTTGATAATATATTTTTATACTGATATTTTTTAAGTCTAAAAAATTTAATTGACTTTAAACGAGCTAGACGCGATGGAACAAAATGTACTAGGTTATTAATGTGTTCAAGTTTGATTAAAAATATATATTTTCGAACACAGATATATATTGTGTTCTTATCTATCGACTTGCTGCTTCATTACTGGCGAGATACTGAGATATTGGACAGTTTCAACGAGCTCTGGCAGTCTGACTTACGTCGGAGTTTGAGACAATCAACAATTTTTCCGTCGTGTTTTATTTATTTATTTGTATATATTTACACGAGATTCAGGGAACTTTGTGGTTACAGTGTGTTGTGTGTTTTAGAGGTTTAAGGTGATATTTATTTTGGATAGATATTTAATTTTTTAAAAAGTGTAACAGAAGAAAAATAGCTATAGCCGTTTTAAAATGGTTTTGCTGACGGAAAAAATCATTTTGCTTCTGATTTTGTGGGTTATTTACATCTTCGATGATGGTGAGTTTATAGAATTTAAGTGGAATTATTTGGGTATGTACGCGAATGTCAGGCTATATTCGGAATATTGGTTGTTTCTACTAAACTGTCGCGCCCGTTGAATTGCGGATATGGTTATTAGTACGTCTTTTCGGTCTTTTAACCCTTCGAGTACACACTGGGGTCATCTGGACCCATACACTGACTTTGATCGATTGTAACACTCAACCATTTGAGAAAATGATAAGACTATTGATTGGTGGAGATAATTTAAACTATTGACTGTAAATTTCGACAATTGTTGTAGCGTGATGAGTTATCAGATTTCTTTGACAAAAGATTGAAGTCACAGCTGATTTTCTACGCCGTAGAAATCGCTTCTATTAGCACGTAAAATAAATACTCTCGATTGAGATAAATTAGATGACTAATTTTTTTATTTATTAAATGTATTTCGAGAGAACTCACGTAAATTTTCAGCAAGAAATGTTAGAAATCTAAAAAATTGCAATTTTTTGATAAAATTCGATTGTTTCGTTCGAATCGTATATCCTGCATTAAAACATAAGTTACATTATACTGATTTAAAAAAATCATTTCGACAATTCCAGACACTTGTAATCAATAATGCGTGTTTGCTTTTTTTTTTTTCAAGATAAAAATGCCGTTAGTAAAATCTCTCAAATAAATAAATATCCAAGAACTTGGCATTGGGGACTACATTTTAAAGCTTTGTTTAAATGTCGTTAGATTATGTTATTAAGAATCGATATAAATAATATTTTTTTAGTTGATAATGCGTGTATATTTTTTCAATTTCCTAAAATGCAGCTTTGTTGTAAGAAATAATTACCAAGTTCATGCACCTTCTCAGGACAAAAAAATGCTTTTTCTCCGAGCTTTTTGAATCACTAAGGAGCTTTTACAGTCTCTGAATAATCATTCTGTGGCGTTCACAGTTTTTTCATAGAGCCACTAATAAAACTAGAGTCTTTAAACCATCGCGATTAGTCTTTCGAATTTTTTTCTAAAGGACTTTAGTCTCTTAGCTTTTGCGCAAATCTCGCAAATTACAATTTCTACAGACTCTTTCTATAATTCAAAGGTTGCATATGCCAATGAGAGCTTGAAGTGAAGAACAGCTTCATGAAACCGAAACCGAATTTTCTAAAAAAATTTTCTTTTCAGCCGTGTTAATTTCTTTTTAACCTTCAAAATTATCTTATATGGACAGAATATAATTATGATAAAGCCATATTCAAAATTTTGCCAGATATTACCAAATTACAAAAAAACAACAAATACATAATTGATCAATGATGAGCACTGAATAAAATGAATTTCTGCTGTATGTTTATGATTAATTAATCATGAATTAATTTTTCTACTCGGATATAGGGATTTATGTATAGTTAAATATAACATGTATGTTTTTTTATAGGGAATTTATATTGATATACCAAGATTTTGTAAATTCAAAGTATATGGTATAATAACTTATACATTTTCAGTATCTGCACAATCGTCTACGATGCCAATGTTAAAGACCAATGACACAGAAAAAATTATTAATGAAGGTGAAACTGTTGAATTGGAGTGCTCTGGCTATAAAAATATTATTTTTTATTATCCGAACGCAAACTCAAAGGTTGGTGATCAAGTTATTTAGAGGCCGTGGCTATTCGGGCTGCCAATGATAGTGGAAAACCATTGAATGGGTGAAAGAAAAAATTTTCAAGACTCGTTGGGTTGGGGGGCTATTTATTATTTCTTGCTTGTTTATTTAATAATAGTATTTTTTATTTATAAACGAAAGAGACACTTATCCAATAGTTTTTTCGATGGTAGTTTAATTCTCATTATCTGTTTTTACCAACTCAAATGGTCAATTTAAAAAATTTATTTACAGATAACTGAATTGTTTATCAATATCGGTGGTTCGAATAGTTACTTTTTTATTTCGAGTGCGAAATCTATATAGTTTAAATCATCTGTCTTATTTAATAGAAAACCATCCGTCAAGAATCCCACTTGGCGGAGACCAAAAATGGTACAGAGCATCGAATAAAATTCTTTCGAACGTTGGCGACTCCGCAAGATACCGGATACTATGGCTGTGCATACGATAACTCACAAATTGAAAAAAACAAGTTTCGTTCATTGAATAAGTCCTCAATATATGTTTATGTCAAATGTGAGTAGATTAACAAATGTAATTATTAATTTTTTTTAGATCGTGATAACAAGCAACTGTTTTTTTCAGCAAATAAAACATTAATGATACGACCGAAAAATAAGGTGATTAATGGCTACGTAAACCATCAGATCGTAATACCATGTCGGCCTACTTCTCCTGAATACGACGGTTTTCTGAGTATTCTAGACTTGGATGATTGGGAGCATAAGGTTATTAGAATATTTTTTCAATTAAAAAAAAAGACGTTTTCACGTTTCATTACAAGTACTATATTTTATAGACAATTCTACATAAAGAAAAAGCTTTCTTTGAACCGAAAATTGGATTCACCTTGAAGAATCTTGATGAGGAAGATAATGGAGTTTACGAATGTAAATTTGTTGATAACACGACAGCTTTTTCTCAGACATGTCATATTAGCCTACACAGTATGTATGATGTTATAATAAATCCAATTGTTCATTGGAGTAGCGCATTTACCTTTCAACGAATTTTATATAAACCCGTGAAAAATGAAATTTGATCAAAGGATATCAAAAGCTTGAGATGGAACTGTGATCAAAATTTTGGGGAAGATCGAATTAGATCTCAGGAGATGTAATAAATATATATTTTAGTCAATAACCTAAATATTATATAAAAATATTATTTTTTACGTGTTACATCATGTAAAAAATAATCGACTTGAT
>MVJL01003895.1:0-59432 GCA_002156465.1 Macrocentrus cingulum
CCCCCCCCCCCCCCCCCCTCGATAATCAGCGATAATCAGTATTTGTTATTGAGATATTTAACTTAAAAAAGTCTGTCGACAAACATTCTTAATATTTAATTTTTTTCTAAGGGAATTGAGAATACTATTTAATCAGATTAAACAATCATGAACATTATTGGTAAATACATTTAGAGGCGCTTGTCAACGTCCCTTACATCACCTTACAGTGTCTCAATCTCTCTCCTAATGCACAAGATTGTACACAAAAGTCGTTTCACGTTCGGCCGTCCCATGTGGCTTTCGTTAATTAACCGAGTCTGCGACTATTCCGGATATACATGAGCCCTTCGGCAAGCCTTAGAGGGAATTTATAGGGAAATGGTTTCTGTGTGGTAAATCCTCATACGCACTTCTTCTCTCGCGGCGCACTCTATGGAAACTGCAAATGCGGGAAAAACAATCACATGTATATATTGTTTTTGGCAGTTGATTAAAATTTAAAAATAATCAAGTGACCTGAGGAAAGTGGCTTTTGATAATGTGTGCAGGTGAAAACATATGCGCAACATATAAGGACACGGGATATTGTTGGATATTGCACAAATTGTCGTGCTAAGGTGAAATTTATCTGCGCAATCTAGATTGCGGCTTCAGCACGGAACTCTGTGTATATACATTGTTAAATCCGTATAGCAGTTCGCTTCTAATATAAACTCGGAAATCCCTGGCTGTGTCGAGTAACAACTTGGCAAGTGGCATATCCAACTATAACCCAAAAAAATCCATTTCAAGTGATGATAATTTATATGAAAACTAGCATGTATTATCTTATTCTATAGAATTTTTTGTAATTGATAGTTTAAAACGACACCAGAGGTTTTTTTCGAGTATTTTTGGACTCTCAACTGACTGTAGTAAAAATATCGTAGCCAAGTAACACATTTAACACTATATTACATGCAATGACTATTTTGACGAAATAATGCTCTACTTTTTTTATTATTTCGCTTAGTAACCGAATTATCAGCATAAAACAAAAAAAAAAAACTCCGAAAAAAATACTTTTTATAAATTTTTCATGAAAGTTGTCATTTAAAATAATTTATAAGACATTTTTTAGAGACAGCACATCCGATTTCGTGAAAAATTAATTATAATCCTTAGATCGATTTTTGGTATTTTATAATTATACTTATAAAGTTTTTAAAAGTTTGTTCAATCAAAAAATTTACACATGAGATAAAAAATGGAGAATAAATAAAAATAAGAATTTGCGACACGTATATATGTAGATTATTGCGACATAACTGGATTAGTTGGACAAAATGCAAAATACTATCCATGAATCCCGCGCAAAGTTTGTCAACTGGTGATTTGACATGAGTAGATTAATAAAAATGTCACAGAGCCGCAATAGCATGGGTAAATTTTCTGTGTGTGTGCGCTAATAAACTAATGAGCCTTCTGTTCCAAAAGCTCGAGTAATTAAATCGCGCCCGTCACCTGTGCGGTCCCGTCGGTACTAATTAATATTAGACACATATTTAACACGAGTCAGCGTGCGGGATATAGCGATGATGAGGGAGGGGGAGTAATGAGAACGGGATGCTCAAAACAATGCAATGCGGCGGCATATCAGGGTTGCGATGCTGCTACACGACGGCTGAATGAGATTTATATTAATTTCTGAGGCTGTCTCAACGCAACGGCCGGAGAGATTTGGTTGCACCCCTGATGAGGGACCGACGAGTGCGAATAGCTCCGATATATATGTGTGCCATATATATCGGAATTTGGGGTCAAAGGGCTGCTGCCTCTGGCGAACATGGCACTATATGGGAGAGTCGACGACGGCAGTAGCCCGCGAGCATGAATTACTTGGGGATACCACGTTTATTAAAGACCGCGTACAGTCTTGCTAAACGAGAAATCGAGGGCGATTAAGCAAGCTTGCCCATCTTCGTGTGCGCGTGAGGCCTCGTTTTCTCTAACACCCCAACCCCTTTTTCCGCTACACAGTGAGAGGTTCATGGCGATCAATTAGGTAAGCTCGGCAGAACTTTATTGGGTTCACGCGAATTATCTCGTTTGCCGCGAAATTTCCCTCTGGCCTTTAAAATTGTTATTACAAAGGATTAATTTATTAGAAAAAAATTACCGCATTTAATACTCTCCATAGTAGATATCCAACTAATTATCGTGCTATTTAACTACTTTATTTTATCCCTCATTATATTTTTAATCTCAATTTTATCTGCGAATTTTCACGCAATATGTTTAATTAGCTATCAAATAATTTTTTCCGAGTATTATTATTATTATTAATTATTCATAGATTGAAAAGAAAATCTTCAATATATAATTATGTTGAAGTTTTTCATAAGTTAAGAAAACAATTTTAATATTGTTGAAAGAATTTTTATAATTTTTTTTTGTTTTTTGCGCCGGATGATTTAGAAGAAATATTTAGGTTGGAGGAAAAGAATGGAGAAAAGGCCACGCGTTTAATCCGTTTCATTAAAAAAATTTTCACAATTTCTCGTGAGTTAAGCTGCAAACTCCAACACAAGAGTTCTAAATTAACGCTCTTAACTCTGGCTTTACTATAGTGCCACCATTTTTCGAAAAATTTACAGACCACCCTCACGACCCACACAGCATACCAGAATTTTTCACCGCTGAAATTTCGTCCCTCAATCATTAGCTAAAAACATTTTTCACACTTCTGTGCGCGAGTCATGAGAATAAGTATTAGAAAGTGGAAAGCAGGCAAATGTACCTCTAAATCGCGCTTCAGGGGGTTGGTAATTTTTAAACACTTATTTTGCTGTAGATTCAATTTCTGTAAGCTGAAAAAAAAACAAGCTGAGGGTGTATAAAAAGTGGAAAAGAAATCCAAACATTTTTCATTTTCCGCCAATGCTAAATCCTATAAATGAACATTCTTATTCGATTGTATTTTCTCTCACCCCTTTTGGTTGCGACGACAAATTGAAGTCGATTCGTTCCTTTTCACTCGTACACATATATATTGGGTGAAAATATTGGTAAGTGCCAGTGTGGATAGTGAATGAAGTAGATTAGCTCGATGAATAGTCATACTTCATTTTCATTTACAGCAGAATGCCCGAGAATATTTGAGTTGCAGTGTGTCCTGGGAAAAAAAATAAATTACTTAATTAATTTGCGGAGGGTATTTTTCAATATCCTTCGGGCTTCCTTGAAATGAGATATTTTCAAATTGATTGAAACTTCCAGACAATGGAATGTTTTTTTATTCAATTTTTTTTACGGACAAAAGTAATGTATACTAGTCCACATTTTTACAACAAAAAATCTTTTCAATTCTGTTTCAATAGTTATAATAGTTATTATTTTCTGAAATTAAAACTTGAAAAGTTAATATTTTTCTAAGCTATAAATATCACTGAATTTACTAAGTATATTAAATAAATCCAGTCATGAAATAATTTTTTTATATTACATTTTTCAATATATTAATTGTTAAAAATAATGAATTCGTATAAAATGTGGAATAGACTAATTTTTTGTAATTTATAAAATTAAATTATTCGGCTTTTCGATACGTGAAACCAATTTTAAGCGTCGTAAATGTGTGTAAAAAGTCGTTTTAAAAAATAAAATTTAATCGCTGCCTAAAACCGTATACATACTAAAATGCTAGATCTTAAATATAGTTACAGGCGTACATTACAAATGAAGTTTCCTCTACAATTCTCACATACTCGAGAGTGGAGCGTGGGTAGAATACGCAGCTTACCTAACCCACGAATACAGTGTATTTACCTGTGGAGAGGCATTTACGTGGAGCATTGAATGAGCAAAAGGAGAGAGTTAGTTGGACATTGCGAAGAGGAATAACCAAAAGCACACATGTCCAATGTTTAAGTACATATATATACATATGTATATCAGTTCTGCTGCTCTCGGGTTATGTGCATCTGAATATGCATGCTGAGAGGCAGGTACTCACGTGAATCCACACGTGAGCATTAGCTCGTGTGTTACAGCACCAACTAGCCAACTCGGGAAATAGACACCAAATATTTGCATAGCCACGACGAGCACTTATACGACGTTCACACGTGATCATTTAATGCTTTCATCCTCTGAATTTAATTTCACCCCTTACGACCCTTGAAAAAAAAAATCTATTGTCCATATTAGTCATTAAAAAATTTATTCAATTCTTAAAAGTTTTCTTTTATCGTTAAAAGCACACTCGAAGTCTACATCAAGAGGTATGGAAAATTGATAAAAATAGTGATTTTCACCCAAAACGACGTCGATTTCGTCGGTATGTCGTTTTTATATCGATATACATGACGAATTTATTTGAATAATGAACTAATTATAGCGGAGAATTTGCAATAATGGTAATGTACAAAATATTTTTACTCACTGTGTGCCGTGGCACGTCTGCACTGCTCGAAAACCCGGGTAAAACTGGGTGACGTGGTCGAAACGTTGAGAGTATCGATTTTTCACTGATATCAGTACGCGTCAGAGATATCAAAAAACAATTAAGCCGAGCTTATCGGACTTTGTCACGAAAACTAACAGTTTTGCCCGGGTTTTTGGTATTAATACAGACATAATGTCTTGGAGTGAAGTGAATAAAATTTTTTGCTCATTGTCTCACATAATACATTTAACACATTGTTAAAAAGTAAGAAAAAAAATCGAGCTGGATATTTATAGAGTTGTAAAAGTATATTCCATATCTATCAGTTGTGTTTCAAATATGTTTTAAAGCAACATATATAGACAGCTTTGAAATCGATATCTAAAGCTGTTTTTATAGTCTGAAAAATCTTCTCTCCAAAAACATTTCGTTAAAAAGCACGCCAGTGCATATTCATTCAAAAAAATAAAAAAAAATGAAACTTGAAATAAAATTTTAAAAACAGCTTCAATGTTGTTTTTTTCCCTCACTAGACCGAATCAATACAGCATGAAATTGTCAGCAGAGCAGACAAATGGTCTGAGCGAGAGGCATTTATTTCTTATTCCAGAAAATCCTTTTAAGGCAATTGTGATTTGGCGCAAGTACAGGGGGTAAAAAGAGAGTCGGAGGGTTGTCTGTAGATGCTTGCAGCGGGTAAAACCCTGCTGAAGACCCCGAACAACCTGTTCAAGCCATAAACGTGTCCTGGTAACCAGGCGGCGTTGAGACGTGACCATAATTCTGAAGCTACTCGCGCTTTCTTCTACAACGCGGGCGCTGCAGGTCTTCGACGACCCCTCCACCGGGACGGATAAGGCGTGACCCGGGTTGCGATGAGTCTGCTGGAATGGCATAAATACGCGCGAGGGGACGTGCAAAAGGACATGCTCGCGATCGCTTGGGCGCGTGTAACCGCCGGATCCATGTGAAAGAGGTTTACAGACTCCCGAGAACGATGATGGCGCAAAGCAGTTAGGGTGCTTCTGCCAACACAGTCGTTATTGCCTCGTATACGCCAACTAGTGAAGCTCTGCATGGGGTTATATGACCAAGCATCAGCCAAAGTGTCTATACAACTATTTCCGCAAATGTTCGTCAGGCATAGATATTAAACCTCTGACCATTATCTGCTGCTCATGGGCTTTGTCCTTTGCCATGGCCCGCACCTATATAATGCCTCTTTAATTCTAAGCTTGATGACACACTTTATTTGAACTATTTATGAAAAATAAAGTTTGTTTTTTTTTTTCAAATCTGATATATAAAAATTGACGTATTAAACCATCAGCTGATGTAAAAATGTATAATCGCGCATATGGTCATATATACCAAAAGATCGCTCGTCAGAGTAAAGAAACACGAGTAGAGCTGCAAGACACGTTGATGAAGTGGGAGGTGATGAGGAGTGAGCTTTTAAACAACTGGTCCAAGTGCGAGGGATAACTGGTTGAAAGCCCGCGCCGGATAACAATTGAGCATTCATCGGTACGAGCAACTCTCTAATTAAATCGCATTGTTTATAATTCTCAGCACGAAAGCTGTGCACCCTCCCTGCGATCAGCCAGAAAGCTTTTCTACTTTTTCTACTCGCTTTTCTAATAGCGTCGTGTTCCTCATCTTGCGGCATGCTACTCTTATACTCAAACTTTCCGCTAACTCGTAGAGCTTGAAAGTGGAGATGGGTGATACACGTCAATTTGTGCTTTTAAAACTTAACCCCATCCAAAATAAGCGTTGTTTTCTTCATCATTTTCTCCAAATCTGATTATTTCTGTTTTCTTTCCATGCAATGCCTTCTATATTTTTCAAATATCTAACAAATTTTAATATAAGTTAAAATTTAAATTTAAATTACGAGTTTAAATTATTTTCCTTGAAAAAAAAGTCGACACATCAACAGAAAATTATTTTTAAGCCACGTATCTAAAATATATTTCACTCGAAATTAAAAAAATTCAAGTGATGTGTATATTATCTTTACGGTTAATTTACCTGACGTAAAACGCATGTATAGTTTTTTTTTTCATCTGAAAAGTGGTGGAGACATTACAGCGGATTTCTGAAAGATAAAGTGTACCAAAAGGAGAATTTCAACTTCAGAGACTTTCATTTCACACCGTAACTCTCATGAAACGACAGACAGAATGCCCGCCGCCCCGAAGCCAGGTAAAATTGCATTTGTAATGTAAACATATTAGTACTTGAAAAATTTCTATATGTAAATACGAGGTAAAAGTCGTAATAGCACTGCGTGGAGCGTCAAATTTTTTTTTACCCCATAATAAATAATAAATGAGAGTATTCTTAGATCTCAAAATAGAGGAGAATTTTTTTTATCAACGAATTTGTCAATTTGTCAATTTTTGTTTATTCAATCGATTAAACAGTCGTGTTGATTTATATGTGAGTAGTAAATTATCGTTGAAAAATGAGTTTTAATCAAACAAAATATGGCTGTGAAATATCGCAGATGAATTTTGCCCCAAAAGTAATTTTTCTGCCCTCGTTCAAATGATCGCGTTAACAAGCATATTTTACATTTCATTACACCACTTAATGCAATGCCCACCGCCATTACCACGAGCATAAAAATCGAGTTACCATGCTCGACCGTTTTAGCCACATTTCCCGTGCAAACTATGCCCGTGTCCCATGGTGCCAGTTACCTCACTGTTTTCCTCTCGCGGATGCGTCGTAATTCTCGCGAGGGTTCACTATCGCGCTCTATTATCACTCGTTTCATTCACGGCGCTTCGTGCTGCATCCGCGCCCGCGCCGTACGCCGCGAAAGGTGCACTTTGATAACAGCGGAAAAAGTACCAGTAATCTGTTCGTGCACATTGATACTGCGAATTAAATTTACAATTATTCAAATTTATCCTAAATAGTCTTATCGCCCAATTTGTTGGGTTATTATATATTAAAAAAAAAAAAAAAAAGAAAAATTCGTTTGAAAGAATGAATTATTTTACTGGAGGTTTTTTTTTGTAAATTTGATATTTATACACTGCAATGTAGAAAACCCACCTGTATCATATTACACTTGTGTCTTTGCAATGTTGAAGCAAATTTTTTTTTAACTTCTATTAATCCCAGAAAATTGCAGCAGCTTTGACGGGGTAGAAATGGCCGGGTTTTTGCATTGATGCAGAATATTAAACGCATCCGGGACACTCTATGAAAATCAGAGAGCTGTAGACCGAGGATGTGTGTAGAAAAAAAAATAATAAAAATAAATAAAAACTCTCTCAACACGCGAACCACAGCAGTTTTGATTTTCTACTTGGAAAACACCCAAAGTACACATTTAAACATACATCACCACATGTAGGAAGAAAAAAAATAGATACAGAGGAAAACTAACGCCTTTTCGCATACAAATTGCCCCCTCCAGCCATACTTGGAATTTACGAAAGTGCCCTCGTGCACATTAGAGACGCAGGTGTATTATGTCTACGTGGCATATTCGGAGATATCCACCACACTCTCCGGGTTTATCCACAGTCAATAAAGGCAACCTGTCAGCATGAATACCGAAGCGGATACCGACAAAACTCCCCTACCTCGTCGTTGAGGACTTCGTCGGCACTTTCGTCGACACTGGGAGATTTATCACGACGCTATATCACGCGTCCACCATCGCGTCATATTTCTGTACATATGTACTCGAAAATGCCGCATACGCCCAGTAAAAATGTATAAAGCACTTCAAGATCGGTCAAACAGAAAATAAAAAACTGCTGAGAATTTTTCAGTGTTATAAATAGTCTCTAGAAAGTGTTATAAATTGTCTCAATATTTATACAAATTAATTGTTATACGATAAAACTTTTTTAAAAATTTTAAAAAATGAAATTTTTATGATTTCCAGAATGAAACGTCATTTGATAATATTCTAATATTATTTATTGATAATGATTTTTATTATTGTTATTATTATTACTTTGTTGCTCGAGGCTGCGGATTTATTTGTGAAAACAGATGAAAAAAATATTCGTAAGTAAAACATCACCATAATAATATTTTCCTGCTTTGAAAGATTTAAGGGAAATTATCTCGGAATCTTTTTTTTTTTTGTCATTTTCCGTCATGTCTTTGTGATGTTTTTTTCACGTATTACCTTTTATTTTATATTTATATTTCCCGAGGCTCTTTTCCCCACTTTTTTTATTTCGTTTGTTGGATGACTCAACGTTGAATTTTAAGTCCACAGCAAAGGCGACTAATAGAGCAAGTCACAGAAAAATACAAGATTTTGTGGTCGCGAAATCTATTTATTTTTCTTTTTTTCTCTTCATTCTCTGATGCTTCGACTTAGGGGGGTTTTGTCTTTCTTACCTCGCTCCCATCGCTTGCAGTTTTTCCAGACATTCTCCAGCGCATTGGAGCAGATAAAGAAAACCGTTTCAATTTCCCTAATGCTGCACGCCACCGTCTCACTTTTACATTACTCAAGTCCCCGTCGTTGAAGCTTTATTTGTCTCTCTTTCGTTTCGCATTTTTTTCGTATACATCTATATACTCCGATATATTTTTCCTCGGCAATCCACAATACCTAAAGTATACCCGCACGTCCTTCCGCATCACTTGGCTCGCATTTTACAGCTTCACGGATCAGTCCTGACAGCCGGATTTTGTTACTCTTCGCTATTTTATTCATTTCCTCCCTGTGTACATCGTGCCACTTTGAAAATAACTATCCTTATTTCATCTCATAATCAATTACAAAATATGTATTTTCTTCACTCCCTTCCCTGCTTCTTTTTATTATCAGAAACTTGATTTAAATTCATGATATATGTAATTAAAATAAAATTTTCAACTGGAACGTGAATATATAAGCTAACAAGACCATCAAAACTCCACTCACACTTCTAAAGACAAATGTCAGAAGCACTAAAACAAGATGGAAACAGTGTTTCACAAGTAGAAAGTTCTTTGGAATGATTTAAAGTTATGGGGTTTGCGCGCAACTAACGCGATTAGGTAATGAGCCAGTCGTTAGAATGTGAGGAGTAAGGTACAATGACTGATAAAATATGATTAACATAAAGCTAGTTGAAAACTATCAGTGAAAATGAATATTCAACGCCAAGCACATTTAAATTCAAATTTTTAAGTACTCGCAAGTAGCCGGGCACAAATGTGTGTGTGAGCTTGCAACTGCAATATCATATTTAATACCCAACAGCTTATCTCTTGCAGCCTCTCGTCTCCTCAGGTTAACAGCGGCAATTCAGCTTTAATCGTTCTAGAAATCATAACACATGTTGAGCCAAATTTCTCAGCTAATCCCGCGTATTCATCAGTCTTCATCCCGCTCTCTAATCCCACATGAAAGACTCGAAATTGCTGCAGGAAGCAGTAGGGTGTTAGATACTCGAGGGCCATGTCCCCAGAGGCATGCTATACAATCGCAGAACAGCATCTGAGTATACTCTGGAATGTTATTCCCCACCCCCTATGTCCTAGCTGGGGGGAGGGGGGAGGTCTGCAATTGGGTAGTAGCAATTTCGGCCATGGACACCATCAGGCTGTCTGTGTACTTACCTATGCAAGAGGGATTTAATTCTCGCCGTGCCTCAGGTTAATGGCTGACGCTTAGCAGCTACGATTCAGTTCTGTGCCTGTAATCGCGCGTGCTGCTCTGTGCTATACTAGAAACGGATTTCTAGCCATCTCTCATGATATATTCGTTTCATTAGCCGCAGCTTTAACCGGCTCATATTCCGACTAACCTCGAGATATTCTCCAGGGATAAAGTGGCAGAGGAGCCTGTCACCCCCTCCCCCCACCCCTCGACGGTAACTCTTCATTTTTGCAATTTACGTTTCATGTCGCAGCTAGTCTGAAATCTTACCTATTTTCTGGGTCTAATAGGACCATGTACTCGGGAGAATATTATAGATATTGTAGTGCTCATAGTCTTAAATAATTTAATTTTTAACAGATAAAATTGAATTATTTTAAGATGGACACCGTGTCAATTATTCTTCTTTTGACGCCACGTCTAATTAAACGATTCAACCACCGATATAGTAGATATATATTAAGAAAAGCCCGCCAACACAATATCAATGGCTTGGGAGCAAGCAGAATGGACTTCCTAATCGGAGGATACAGAAAGCGTTCTTGTCTCTAACAAACGAACAATCGATTGTAAGAGGTTGAAAGGGAAGTGCTGACCGATGGAAATACGACTAAAGAAATTCACGAGCCACTCACAATCGAGAAGCACTCGATTCAACAAAAGCTTGGTGGATTTTATATGTATATATAGCTGAGCGAACGCTTTGCACCGTTACTTTCTATTCTCACCCATCATAGGGGTTTATCGTCGACAAAACGGCGACGCTCGTTATCACTGTAAAATACTACAATCCATAGAGTGGTGCAATTTTTGCACCTTCAAGAGTAATAGTGGCGGGTTAAATAGCACTTTTATTGACTGGCACGTTGATTAAAAAATGCCCGCGCTCAACTGCGAGATTTATTGAACTGCTGATGACACTTTTGGCGGCAGAGCGGAGCGCACGGGGTTGAGGTGAATTAACCACACGCGCTAACACATTGTCCCAAATAGTCAACACGTGTGCAAAGGAACAAAAAAAAAATGTGAAAAATCATATTGCAATGCCTGACGTAACTTTAATTGTTCTGCGAGGGTTTTAGCACCAGGTTGATTCATTATTCGCGGAAGGCTGCGGATAAAAGGCTGGACTGCGGTTTTAATTGGCACTACAGCTACCCGTTAATGCTTTGAAAAAAAAAAAAAAACAAACAAACAAAAACGAGCAGTGCGCAGATATATAGAACGCTTAATTACTCATATAGGACGACGAATCAGCCGCAGGCTGCTCTCTGCATTCTGCGCGTGGCAGCACAAGTCATATATGTAAAATTCATGTACAAATTTATATACAAAAGGCACAAGAGAGCATCAACTGTCCTCTCAATTGTGCGTTTTCAACGCCTCATTTCATTTGATGTCAAACTTTTTTGCTGAATAAAATATTGAAGAGACAAATTTATTAAATATGAAATTCTCATTCTATTATAATGAAATTTTTTGCAAATTTTTTTTATCTTTTCAAAAAAATCTTAAATAACATGCATTACATTTTTTGATCGATATAGATATTTGTGTCGAATAATATACTTGTAAAAATGCTTTCAACTACTGTGTGATGCTACTTCTTTTGCAAAGAGATGGAAAAATATATGTATACCAATTTATCTTTAGCTTTTTATCATGTATACGATAAATTTAAAAAATGTCGACGCCATCACAAGTGAATGAATAGCATTACGAGAGCGATCCAGCCGCGTGGACACTAATGGCCGACGTTTCGCGTAACGCCGACGGTTAGGACACGGCAGATACCTATACATATATACATCTGTGCATATAAATATATAGCATTGGAGTTTTCCCCTTGTGCGCAATACGATAGAGGTGCTGGCAACCCCATTCGCATTTTTCAACGAGCGGCGCACGAACGAACATGCGGATTTTCATTTGCACCCTGGTTTTTTAATAACATTAACGGCCACGTTGTAATCTGTCTCGACGACCACCCTGACTGTCTGTCACTCTGCCGCTCGACCCTCTGCCGCTCTCTTTGTTGCCCAGGGAAGGGGTGTCCGCGAGGGGATAATCCGAGCTTTGATGCATGCAAGCATAAACATAAACACGCTTGCGAAAAGAGTGCTATGTCGGACAAGTCAATTCGTTTAGGATTAAGCCTTTTTTTAAATTAATCCTTTGAAGAGTAGGATGAATAAAACGTCAAGGAATGATGAATTGAATTTTGTTAGATGTGATTTTGACAAAAAAAAACTCCCATTAATATTTAATAACAATACATCAACAAAAAAAATTTTTTTTTAATTCTTTAATCTCCAGAAAAGATTAAATTAAACGAATCTTTTTAACTTGAAGAAAAAAATGACATGTAAGCTTTTTAGCTAGTAAAAAAAAAAAGGAGTATTCAAAAATCTGGGAGAGAAAAATTTTTCATTGAAATAATTCGTAGATTTTAAGGTACTTCCGTAATGAGAAAAAAAATGTGATATTTGTTGCAACCCTCTCCCACTCGTGTTAATGATTTAGGGGGTTGTGAATTATAATTAGATTGTAGTAAAGCATCTCGAGTGGTATGAGCCTATATAGATGTCTCGAGTTTCCTTCTTCGGAGGCCCGCAAGAGAGGGATAAGAAGGGATGAGTGGGCGAAAAGTCTTGAATTTTTTATGACTTGCCATAGAATATTCCCGAGTCTGATGAAACGTCTGATGTTTCTTCGGGCAAGTTTGCCAGGCGGGAATGAGCGAAAAATTATTGGATCACGGATATGAAAGTGCCCAACACCGATGATGCTTCTACGAGAATAGAAAATAAAAAATTTCTACCATTTAATCATTTTTTTACTCTTAAAAAATTATTTTATAGTACTTATACACTAACTACAATATTTAACTTTTAATTTTGAAATCATATTCAAAGAATAATTCTCTACATTATGCATGTTCAAAATACTTATTTTTCAACTCAAAGGACTCGAATTTAAAAAAAAAAAACCCGTTATCGATTGTTCATAAATTCAAACATTGTTTCAATGGGACAGCCTTTCATGTTCTCACATATATTTAAATTTAAATCCCTTTTTTCTACCGTTCCACAGGCTCCGAAACGCCGCCAAAATTCGACGTTTCATATCCCGCCATAAAAAAAAAAAAAAACAAAAAAACAAAAAAACAAAACAAAAACAAAAAAAAAACAAAAAAAAGTGAAATAAAAATATAGAGAGAGAGTGAGCGAATAAAAGTTACCCACGAAAGAGTGCACAAAGCGTGAATTTCTGCGGAATATTTTCCACTTTGGAGGGTTGAAACGAGTGAGCTTGTGATAGTATGGACCAGGGCTAGTGGTCTGCAGTCGAGAACAAATGATTTAATGAGCGAAAGGTTTTTTGGAAGGTCCAGTAATTGTATTCATCCAGAAAAAAATTGATATAAAACTAAACTCCAACGAATTCTTATCTTTTCAGTGATAATTTTTTTTTTCTTCAGCTTGTTATATAAAGGGGATGAAAATATGAACTAATCTTTAAACGAGAGGTCGATTTTACTGAATCTCGGCAACGATTCATTCATCCACAATGGGGATGAAAATGGTCGGTTTTTTAGAAAACAAAAATCAGGATTCAGAGAAGAAAAAGAAAAAAAAAAAAGCTTGCGCAAGAGCAGGAGAAGAAAAAAAGCGGGAATAAAGGTGGCACATAGGCGCTTGGTCACCGTGTCACGGACGGAAGCCGAACGTTATTTCCGTAAATTATGTCCCGCCGGCACTTTGGCGGTTGAGTCACCCAGTGATATACGCAATGTGCATGGGGGTGATTCCTGGTATCGTAGCACAGTTGCCCCTTGTGTGCGCACATGAATGAGAAATTGGTTAGGGCAATGTATGGAAAATGAATTTAGGCACCTTCACTAGAGCTTTTCTACACTATATTAATTTTAAAAAAAGCTCATACCTACCCTATAAGTATAATATCACCAGATGATTGAAATCTTTTTTTTTTTTAACTCTTGAGCTTTTGTAAATGAAAAAATCAGGTTTAAGATAATTGTAAATGAAAAAAAAATATGTAAAGTTTAAATACTTGATAATAATATTAATAAACTTTATTCACTCGCTCAGTCAGTCACATATTTTATCTTGCAAGCACTCCCTTGCCGGCGCAAGGGAGACTAATGTCACTGGACTTTTTTTTCAGGTAGATTAAAATATGCAAATAACACAGAGCCGACACCAACTAAGCTCGTATTCCAAGGGAGGTGCAACCCGATTCACCCGCTCCGGGCGGATTCCCTGCTCTCCACCACTCACTTGGGCTCGCTATATACACTGTATACATATTTGCCGGGGAGATTTTGAGGGTGCGCAATGCGCAGAGTGGAATTACATTTTAATTTTGTTGGTTACAGCCCGGTTTTTAAGAGTTTTTTGCGCCTTCACACATCAAATCTACTGCTGGACATTGTTGATTATTAATTATATAATTAATTTCATTTTTAGTGTAACAAAAATAAGGGGCGATAAAAAATATGTGGTTTAAGGGGATAATAATGGTAAAATTAGGGGTTGCTATCCATGATGGACGCACGGAGAGTCGTTTACACGCGTGAAATAGGTCGAAGAAGTGCAACTGATGCTCTGGGCAATAGTGGAAATGTTGGCACAGTGAGATCGTAGTGGTTGTTTGAAATGTTTCCGGTCGTCTGTTGTGTCCAAAATATTCAACCCCAACAACGTCCACAGGGTTAGGTGTATGGCGCAATTAGAGACCAGAGTACCTACTCGGGTTTATAGCATTTCCTATTTACCTCTCTTGCGTCTCTCTGAATATTTGTATTAACTGCTATATAATGCATTCAAGTCAAGGGGGCTTTTCCCTGGGAAATTTCACAAGTGCACTCACATACTCTCGCGTGGAACTTTCTTCAAGTATGGTATGCAAAGTTATTCTATTAATTTTCTCAGCTAATAACGTGAATAATCAAATTAATATTCAATGCCCTTTAATTATACTTTCGAATAATTAAACACTCTAATTGCACGATGGAATAACAAAAATTTTCAATCTCGTCTCTGACAACAATCTAGAATAAATTAACATAAAATTATTATTTTTTTGATGTGATAAAATTTTAAAAATTTGTAATAAATTATGAAAAATAATTTTTTCGGTGATTTTTCAGAGCTGTTTAAATTTATTTTTAAAAATGATGATTTTTCTGAAACTGTAAAAATATTTAAAATTTTTTTCTAAAATTAAAAAGAATTTTTGATCACTTCTTTTTCGATATATATATGCGTATATTCGCAAGATAAATTGTGGTTCCTGGCACTGACGTAGCTTTTTGATGCTTCGCAGTATTAGTCGGCACGTAGGCGAAAATTCAGAGGTGTATATACGAACAAAGTACACTACATATATATATACAGAATGGAATTTAAGCCGTGATCGTGCATGGCAGTCACCCCTTGCCACCCTCTTTCTCGACCCCGAAACAAGCTCAAGTACTTCGGCCCCTCCATTCCTTCTTCTCGTGACCCTCTTGCGAGAGATAACAAAGACTAAAATTGCACCTGAATTAATGGGAAAAAGTATATAAGAGTCGTTTTAATTTCGTGGGTAATTGGACTACAAACAACTCCCTTGTTTTATGGATTTAAAAAAATTTTATCAAAAGAATTAATGTATACTGTGCACCCGTGTGTACATGACAAGAGGCTCATAAATTTCATTTAATTTCTTCATTTTCAACTAATCACACGGTGTTGTACTTAATCATTTTTATTCCATCGATTTTCACACGATTGCATGATTATTTTACTCGCAAATAGCCTCCGCGGAAAAACTCCACAAAATAAAAGAACAATCATTGCGGTTTTCCATCAGCTGTTATAAATGAGGTAAAATTAAAAATTGAAAAATAATTTAAAGTTTAAATAAAAATATAATTTTAGTCGTAATAGTAAATCAAAAACTTTATAAATTTTGTCATCATATTGGTTTTTCCGCAACTATAACTACTGCCGTGTTAACTTTTACGGCAGGTGTCACAAACGTCGAGCACGCGAGAGAGAATAGTCAGAGTAAAAGATGTCGTTTGAGCCACATTGGCATTCCCTGTGGACTGCAGGTATGTCCCAAAGCACAAGCGAGTTCAAAGGCTAGCATAATTGGCAGGAGTAATGGCTCCCCTATTTTGCCCTTTGCATATCCAACCACCTCCTCGTGCGGGTGAGACATAAACGTTTAAAGTCACACACAGCACAACAATATAACTACGCTAACATTTCTTCCGAAACATAAAATTTCATTGAAACTATAAAAAATGAACCATCAAAAACGACAGATTTCTTAACTATTTAGAATTGAAAAAAATTTATCTCTATGCGGAGACCCGTTAAATTAATTAATCACTCGCCAAAACCAGTTGCTGATTTTATTTTGTTGCAGAACAACGAAAAATTCACTTTTATACAACTCACTACTCGAGTTTTTAACTAAATTCTTACGGTGAGGAGCCAGGCACTTTGTACACTACACCCCCGCGATCCAAAAAAACAGAGCCGAGAAAAAAAACACACACACAAAGCAACATTATGAGCAGAGAATTTCTCCAGGAGCTGACAAAATATTTATACAATGACATCGGGAGAATAAAATAAAAATGTGAGTTTTCTACCTCAAACCAAAACACCAATAACTGTCAAGTCCACTCGAATTTTTTTACATTTTCCATGCGGTATCCTACCCCACGGAAGGGGATGATGCCAAGCCCCGTTTCATCGTACCGGCAAATAGGATTATTGGAGTGGACTGCGTTCGTCGCGCGTAAATGGGTTTGGAAGCAGCGATTGATGTATTTGATATATTTTTTAAATTCATTAAACATTCAGCAAAAAAAACCAAACTATACATATAGGTATAATCATAAAATGATCCATTAAAGAAAATATATAAACTTTAATTTGTGACCGTCAAGTCAACTGAACTGCTATTATATATTATTGGTGATTAGTTCTTCGAGCTATTAAGCCCCAGCCGGGAATAAAAAATAAAATGGAATGAAAAAAAAATTTAATTGGTACATTATGAATATTTTACGATGGATCTATCGAGCGCGTTTTTATCCACGTACACCTATAAAGAGTATTTAATTGACTTACCATGTTGAAAGATGAGAAAAAAAATTCCCTCGCTGTACCGTCTGCTTTTTTTTTTTTATTTATCTTTTATTTGTTTTTCCTTCCCCAATTTCCGTATAATTTGTTAGAGAAAGCAAAATGAAAAACACTCGCGAAAAATCCATTAATAATCGAAGGGATCCACTCATCAGTAACGCTTGCGCGTGCATTAATTTCTAACCAAGTAGAAAAAACGTAATACGGTCAGACGACAAAATTTTCCGCACACTTATTGCAATATTTTTTTTTTCTATACAATTATTATCCTTATGTTATAAAGATCGTTAAAAATAATATTATTAAATATTATAAAAACACATCATCACCAATTTTGAAAATAAAAAGATAAAAAAAAAACAGTTTTTGATAAAAAAAAATTTTTTTTTCATTAGCTGTCAATAAATTTTTTTGTAAAACAGCCCTGAGTGCAGAAGATCCAGAGATCCAGTAATAGGCAATCAGAAACACGATGAAATAAAGATATGAAACTCTTTGGACGGCTACAAAGGATATTTTTCCAAGGAGATGGAAAGGACTCCGGCGTTGCGCGGGCTGCAAAGTCCCACGACAGACTGCAGGGTGTCACCCTCGTTTGTATCCTCGCAGCGACGACTCATCCCCACCCGGTTAAAAAGCGCATGCGCATATATTTTGCACCCTCAAGTCCTGTATCAATCCCCACCATCGGCATCAGAGGGAGCTTTTGCTCCTCATTTTCCTCAATGCTCCTCTCTTTTTATCTGCATATGTCTACATAGTCGCATATACACAACTCGAAATTTTGGTTGCGTGGAAATTCTACCCCCCCCCTGCCGTGTCAACCAACCAACCAACCCTTACGAATTCTACTCACTGTGTGCGGAAGAGACACAGTCCTCCAAGGATTTTCCTGCTATATAGCTGCGTCAGATGTTCCAGCCACATGCATGCGGCCTCGCTGTTATATTGGAATTGTACGCCTTTCATCCACCATAATATATATTATATATATCCTAATGCTTTCTCTTAAGCCAACTCTAAACCCTAATCATTGTGTACTAATATTAATACAGTATAGTGATATTGTATTTGTATTTTTCCGAAACTTCCTCTGGGAAAAAGTTCTTTATAAATTGTCATAAAATTGAATTTTGACCCAGAGCTTTTTTATTAAAAAAAATTTTTTTTCTCAAGTTTTTTTCTACTTCATTAATGACAAAAAAAACTATAAATTAGTGAAAAATCGAGTAGAAGAGTTAGCTTCGTTAGGTTTCAATTATTCTTGCAAGCTCGTGTGTGCTCAAATAGAATCGCTATAATCTCGATGATCGGGTCGTCTGTCGTGTTGAGGGGATACGGTCAAGCACAAATCGTTAGTCCTCGATTAATCCCCGACGAGACACCGTGACCATGCCGCAAAATGATCGCCAGTTACGATCCTGTGCGCACATCCACGTTGTGCCATTAATTTGATCGTTGTATATCGTTAATTACTAGGATATAAACGCACCAAGCAAAATGAAATGTGAACAATCAATTCGTTCTATGATTTCCACTTGGTTTAGCGAGGATATTGTTCTATCTGTATATATAACAGGCGCAAAAGGTCCTTTCAAACCCCCGGGAAAATTCACGCGTTTGCCTATAATACTACTTTGTAGATTGAGGCTCTGAAAAAAATGACATCCTAAAATATTTTTTAATCTTTTTTTATAACTTTTATTTACGTGTCAATATAATAAATCTATATGTGCCAACACAATAACTGAGAAAGATTATTCGCAAACTCCATGTTGTATTATGGTGATAAAATACATCCGACGATTAAATAAAAGCTCACATTTTTTATCGCCAAAGCCATTTATTAGTACTGCCACCATTGACGAAGGAGGAAGACGTGACCTTTGAATACGACGCCATATAAGAAACCATTATGTAGGAAGATTGGAAAAAATACTGGATATAGCCTCCATAAATGTCCAAGCGAAAATATAAACATTCCACTAAAAATCAAATAGGCTTTTTTTCCCTTTAATTTCACTCGTATCTGAATTTATTCAACAATCTAACTGAAAATTTATTTTCCAATGTATATTAATATATATTTTTTTAAGAATCCAAAATTATTACAATCAATTGTGATGTACGTTTTTTAATACATTGATAAATATTAAATTTTAAATATTTATTCGTGTGTTGACATTCTTTTCACTGAGAAGATTATTAATGAGTCATTAAAAAAACAGATTGTAGCAACTTGGAAATTCACGCATGTGTTTACAGAAGAGATCCATCGCTAGTGGCTGAGAGCGAGCGTTGAGAGGCGAGCTTGCAGGAAGTAGGAGGAAGAGGGTGCTTCGTTGAGTTTGCGTATAAATTACTCAAGGAATAAAGGCAAGGAGGTCTGTATCTTTACTGTTGCTTCACAAACAACTTCCAATTCAATTCTTTTTTTTTTCAACTGTATTGTTGGGTGCTGTTAAGTTGATCTTAAAGACTATTTGCCTAACAAATCCATATCGATTTTTCTTTTCAACGATATTCCGCAATTTCATTTGGATGTAAAAGATTTTGTATATTTTAAACCACAGCTTATGCCTTTCGTTTGAGTATAGAGACATAGAAAAGAAAAAACAAGTAAATAAATCTAGAAAAACTGTAGAGAAATCTCTTGGAAGAATGATGATGGCTTTTGAGTATCGAAAGCAAGTCAAAACGATTTCACGTCCAAGGGGTGGACACATAAGGGTGCAAGGAAATAGTTGAAGAAGATAAATCAATTCTGGGAGATTTTTCTGGAGATATTCCGGTATGCCCCAAGCGAGCAACCGAACAGAACAGATCCCAAGCTGTCAGGTTTTACAGTCCTCTTGAGCTTCTGGTGAATTCGTTTCCGACCTCTCCACGAGAAGTTTCTATTCACGTTTGTGATTACACCACATCTATCTATTACACCGCATCTAAATGTCCAAAAAACAAATAAATATTATAATTTACAGCTAAATTAAAATTAAATATAGATAAATTATTAATTTTCTCTCAAAAATCCAACTATTTGAAAAAATTACTGTTTTATTTATTTTATGTAACAATTTTAGCGTCAAAGTATTTGTTTAGGCTGATAATGAAAAAAAAAACTTAAAAATTTTGGGGTTTCTAAAAGGGTTTGTAATCTTTGAAAACATTGCAAAAAAAATTTCTGACTTTTAAAAGATCTTTGGAAAACAATATTATTATTATTAGTCATAGTCTTGGAAATTCAAGATATTTATTTAGCCCCGTATATAGGTATAGCACAGAATATTGAACTGGTCGATCGAAACCATGAATTTTAAGGTGAATTTCAAAGAAAAATTTACTTCGTGCATAAAATAAATTATTTTCCCACACCCTTGAAGATTGTCGTACATCTGCACATAGGGTCGTTAATCTTGATGAGGATCAAATAAAGCTCGTCAAGAATTTCGATCGTATTTAATGCAAATCAAGTTATCACCCTCTTTCAAATCTTACCCCGATCCTCGCGCGCCCGTCCATCTAGACGTATATAAAATAAAAGTTCAAGTCGCGCAACTTTCGGGCAACGCTGCCGCTGGAGATTTTTAAAGACGTCTAGAATTTATTCTCATCCCTGCACTGCGCGCTCCTATATATATAGTTACACCTTGAGCTCCGATCGTCATGCGAAATTGTTATTTATACACACTGAAAAATTTTCCACAAGGCTTAAAGGGTGAGAACGACTTTTCGCTCTCTCTTTTTTCCCTATTAAACTCAAACAAACTTATGAGACAGCCAGATTATCGTGATGATTCAAAAATTTCCAAGTAATTTTCATATTTAGAATGCGTTGGTAACAAAATTGCCAATAGGGAAGAATTTTCAAGTAGAAGTACTCAATTTTCATCAGAAATTTCAAATTAAATTTTCAATGTAACGTCAATATATGATAAAGAATGTTGTGTGAAAAGAAAGAAAAAAATCTATACTTATAGTGAACGAAAAAGATTTTTTTATAGAGGAAAAATATGATAACAATTGTATATACAACGTTTGACAATAGAAAATTGTTCCCTATTGCACTACAAACCTCAGGATGAAAATATAATCCCTCTCCATAGAGCCTAATTCACCCAAGTCTCATTGTGACGTCTACATTTGGGTGAAAACAACACTGTGTTCGCTTAGCTAGCGCTGATTGCGGCAACTGCCGTAAACTGCGACACACCTCAACCCTCATTTTGTATAGCCGACCCCTCTACGGTTTACAACCAGTGTGCATTATCGCCGAGAGAACGCGCGCGGTATAGCATCATGTTCATTTTCAGAATAATATTTTTGGCGTCGTTCCACCCCTATTCCGCAGAGTGGTATATATATAATAGGGGTAGAGAATGCTTTGAATTAGAGTAAAACCCACATTTTCCACGAAAAGTGTCGTTTATAAGTAGGCCTTAGTAGGATCATAAAAGCTTGAATACATGTAACAAGGGGGCTAACTCGGCAAAGCTAACCCCCTGCCCCCTCCCGCGAAAACTCGTGTTAATGTGACACCTAGGTGGATATAGGCCTCCTTTTTCATCCCTCCAACCCATCGTAGCCAACAGTTATCGTTTGGCTGGGCTGCCAACCTCGACACTTTGATACGGTGGCCGCAAGCTCGCCGCCACCCCTCTCGCCCCACTGCCACATCACATTTTATAGGCAAAAAGCGTTTGTTCTGAGGTTTACTGCCAGAAAAAAATTCTGCCTACAACAAACAACTGGCATGTTGGAAGTATTATTACACCCCTTGAACACTACCACTAATTTCCGTATAATTAACTGCACTTGAAAATACGCTTGAGCTTTATAAATAAAATTATTTACCACCTGCAGCGTTTAAATGGATATCTTTTCTATTTGGATTTTTTAACAATAGCAAAAAAATTTTTAATCAACCAAAATTTCATGAACAGCTATTCTAAGATTTTTTTTAATTTTTAAGGAATCTTTCAAAAACTACAAGTATAGATTTATGTCCTAAAAAAAACTTTTCGTAGCGCCATTCAAAAATATTATTTCTATAACTCTAGATTAAGTTTTTCTAATAATCTATAGTATTTTTTAATAATAGAAGTAATAAGGGATGAAATTTTGATAAAATATTTTTACAATATTATATTAGATATTTAGTTATTCCTTATCTAAAAGATAACGAGAAAAAGATTTTTTTTCGGCTTAATGGCTGGTAATAAATAAAATTGTTATCAATGGAGTAAAACGCTCTGTTGTCCGCACAAATATTATTTTGCTGCGACTATACTAAAAAGGGTTGCTGTACTCTGCCGCGAGCGATGAATAAACACGTGGAGAAGGTGAGCTTGCAGTGGAGAGGGTAAAGAGCAGCGCCCTCGGGGATTACACGCCGCAAGTGAGCTCTACTGCAACCAACCCTTTTTTTCATGCATATGTCCCCTCCTGTTCATATGCAGAAATGTAGGGCCTGTAAGGGCCTATACCAACGAGCTTATGTATCAGGCATTACAACTTTTGCTCGGCCCCCCGTCCGCTTTTGGTTAACTGATAGTCAATTATTCCTCTGGACGATAATTGCTTCCGTTACACCCTCAAAATAAATTCACTGATTACAGAGAGCGAGATTTGAGTTTACTCATGAAAAATTGGCCGTTTCCCCTGCCAAATATTTATTTTATCTGTTCGATACGCGCGGATATGATCATTTCTCGCATCCTCTCACCCCTGTTGCTTGAACCCTCGACACTATTTTAGCCGAGCTGTTTATTAAAGCTTTTTCACGTTTAATAAGCTGAAACAAACGCCTGAAAATTCTTCTTCACATGGTTTTCATACTGACCAACTTTTATTTCCTGCCCTAAAGCTTTATTTCCTTGCGGGGGTGAGCATTGAAAATGGCAAAATGAGCAACAAAGCACCATAGAGTTTTTTTGACTATATACAGCCATTGCCAAATTATCTCTGAGCGTCATTTATTGTCCCCAAATTTGGCGCCGTATCACGGAAAATATTTATTGCATTCTCTACTACCTTATAAAATATCAAGAGATTTAATAAACGGAAAAAAATCTCCCATTTTTCCATTGAAAAAAAAAAAAAAAACATTCTCAAAATGATGTGATAAACTTGCTACTGATGGTATAATAGCGACATTTGAATTCTAAAGAATTTACTGGATATAGATAAAAAACGACTTTAAGCCGATTTGTCGGCAACATTATATTATGCTCTTTGTACCACCGCTAATTGTCCTTATTAGTTGCATTTAAAAAATTAACTCGAGCTTATATTTGAGATTAATTCTGTGTAATTCATTTTATGAATGGTTTTTTCAATACAAGCTTTAAAATTAAAGTCTTTTAACACACTTTATAAATAGCTTTTGGAAAAGTCTTTTAAATAAAAAACAAATTCTATGAAGCCTTTGAAAAATATTGAAAAATCGGGGAATCACATTTGAATGGAAGAGAAATTTTTTTACAAATGCAATATACCACACCAAAACGGTGCCAATGTGTTTTTAATAAGGGGACGAAAATTTAATCTAAACTCGTACAAATGCGAGAGGCCACAATAATTCGGAAAGTTCAAAAAAAATTGTGTGCACATTGGCGTGCAGCTTTTAACCCACCACTATCAGCTCTTATGACGAGCGCTTATATTTGCGCCCCAGTTGTCGAGATGGCGAGTTATACCGTTGACGTTGTAAGTATTCCGCTCGTGTGGTGCCTCCATCGTCGTTGTGCCGCCCGTAAACTCGTCCTATTGCGCTGAAGATGTTTCTCATCTTTTTCGCTCACGCGCCACAACTTCAGCTTTGACTTGTTGAGGGACAAGAAGAATTAAAAAAAAAAGCTTATGACATTGTACCCAGGACTGTAAGCTCGCTTTTATTACTTTTCCCAACAATGTTTCACCGGAAAGAAAAAAAAAAATACCTGAACATGGGCCCGAAATAAAAGCAGCAAAAATATCCGAGTGCACAATGGCTTAAAGGTCTCTGAGAAACTTTTTAATTTTTATATTATTAAAAAACTCATATACCGAAAGCAAAAATTTTTTTTATAATCATATAAGAATAAAATTTTTTTTTCTCACTCTATTTATATATCTAGTATATAAGTGAGAAGAGGATTATATAATATTTCTAAACATAGTGATACATTATTGTTCGTTGAATCAATAAAAATATAATATATAATACATGACATTTCAATGAAATTAAATTGTTTATAAATTATTTTCCCTCATTGTGACACAAATCTATTAACATAATAGAGAAAAAAACAACTTTTTTAATTGGAGAGTGAGAAAATGCAAATAAAAAAAAAAGAACAATGACTTTTGGTTCAAGTTATGCGTTTAAATGACCTTATTATAAGGATTCATCATAATTACAATGAGGACGCGCGAAAGAGGTGGCCGGGTCACGTAAAATCAAGAGAACCACCCTCGAGGACAAACGACAGGCGTGCACTAGAACGAGAGACCCATCATGCAACAGTAATAGAGTAATTAACATCAAGTCAACTTTAAGCTGCACGGATAATTTCCCACGGCGAGCTATAAAGGGTGAACGAGAAGCGTGCGATTTTCAACCCCGTTCGATTCGATTTTACAAAAAGGAAATAAAATAATAATAAAAAAAAATTTTTAAATTGGAAGAAAAGTTGAAGAGTCACAGTGGAAAAAGAAGCTTGAATCGCTCGTCGAGGAAAGTTTAAACGACGTTCCATTCACTACAACTTAATAATTCGATCGTGAAATATTGAAGATGAAAAAAATAAATAAATAAATAAATAAATAAAAACATCGCAGAATATAAACAGAATTCTTTCTATACAGAATTTTTACAACAGGCAAAAAAAAGTCACATTAAATTATTGAAAAGTCATTGGAACTGTAAATCTGTAAAAATAAAATATATTTCTTAGAATTTTTTCAAAGTTAAATAACTTAAATTTTAATAAAATAATGTTTCAGAACTATATAATAATAAGAAGAAAAAAAAATTCTCTCAAAGAGGTCAACATATTAAAATTCATGTAAAAAATGTAAAAGAAAAAATAAGTTCTACTTCTGACCTGTGGTTCAAATGGATATGCTCTGTATTATAATAAAACAACACATGAATAATTGTTAATTAATAAATGAAATTAAAAACCTGGTTTTCTGAGAATATATTATATGCCAACGCGGAGTAAAAAATTAAATACAGCTGAGAAGTGGTATAGAATGAAGAAGCAGAGAGCCAGAGACAAAGAAAGATAGTTGTCGGGGGAAAAATTATTATGCGCACAAGGTGCAACACGTAATACAGCGTCCATAACTAATCTAACTAAAGCAAACCGCATTTGCGTCACGCATACAGAGTAGAGATAAAATATCTGAAGCAAAGAAAGGAGGACGACTGTGTATATATAGCTCGTCGGCATGGCTGGATTCTAGCCCATATTGCGTGTCGCACTCTATGGCAATAGATACACTTGGTACGGCGACTCTCTCAAGTTGTATATAGTCGTTGGTGCAGTAGCTGCAACCCCTCTAACACAAGGAGAGCATAAGAGAAAACTAAGAGACAAAGGTATGTCCTGGGGTGTTTATGAGAGCATAACTTAGAGCAAAGTATGCGACCGGAAGGAGTGGGATGATGGAGAAGGTGAAGAAATTCCAGAGTCACTCAAGAAACGGTCTGCAACCCTCAACTGTTTCTTGGAAAATTTTACCTTTAATATAAAAATGCAATACTCATTTAGATGTTATTATTTTCAGCTGGAACACATATATGGCTCGCGCACAGTAAGTGGAAATTAACCGGATGCTTTGGTAAAAGAAAAAAAAAACGTCGAATTAAAAAGGATCAAGAGTATACGAATTTAATGAGATAATTATATGGAAAAAATGATAAAAATTAATAAAAGTAAATTTTTACTTATTTTCCCGCATGGCAAAAGGGTTGAATAACATATCTAAACTTCCACGTAAGTTTTAATAGGTCTTTAGGGGTTGCAAAGGGTGAACGCATTTGCGCAGCTATCAGAGAAGATTCGCACGGTATATGGACGTGTTGAGTGCGGTCTACTTTAGCGAGTGAGCCCCGCAGGAATGACGGGAAACGAGATGAAAGGGTAGAATAGCGGACACCAAAGGGGGTGGCTATACAAGACCATTCGCAGACGCGCGAACTCCAGTATAGTTCCGGTTTTCCCATCCCCCTACATCGCCAAACAAAAGGTAATGCACTCCTGATAATCGCAGGTGCAAGTTTCCACCTCTTTTTACCCTTAAAGGCATTTTCACTCTCCACTCTTTTTTATCATTAAAAAATTTTGAAAATAATACAAGGAAGTAGTTGAAAGTCGTGTGGAATTTTTTTTCACGCCTGTCCAAATATCCCAGGGGTTGAAGAGGCCCATCAACATCGCTGTCATATTGTTCATTCATCACGGGATCGATTGTGGCTAAAGTGCGCATTACAGGGTGATTAATTTTACGCTTTGTTCAGAACATTTCACATCTCACCTTCAGTCACCCTCTTACGATCGACGCCCTACGCTTATTCCTCTGAACTAATAACGCTCTTGCAAAACACGCTTTTCGGATTTTTCACTATACTCGAGATTTCACCCTGTATAGTATATAGGCATCGGCGTTTTTTTTTTCTCAAGTTGCCAAAGATAATTAATTTCAAAATAAGTATTCATCAATAAACTAATTTGTTTTAAAAATAGTAAAAGTTAATTTTGAAAAAAATATTTTAAACAATTTTTTTTTTCTGTCTACTTATAACTTTTAGATAATTAAACTGAATTGAAAATGAATTATGATTACTTTTAAATTATATAATCACAATTTTCGATGCACATGCTCAAAAATTAAAAAAAAATAAAATAAATAAATAATGAGAAAACAGAATCAAAGACAAGATCGAATAAAAAAAATAATACTCCTAGTAATAATAATAATAGTAATAATAATAAAGCTCACGAGGTTGGATCAAGGCAGGAATCCTCTCGCAGGGCTTTTTCCCTCTGACTTCCGGTTCTCAACGGCCCCTCTCGGCAGCGGTGAAACTTGCACATCAAAGATCGCGATAAAAGACGAAAGAGAATAAGATTATCATTGGTAGAGACATGCGAGAAGTTTGATTAAATTAAATTGCCTTGAAAAAGTTATATTTTTATCCATCAATTGATAAAAATATCCAATCACCAGTTAATAATTAAGTGAAATCATTGCAAAAATATGCAAATTTATAAAATTGAATAATAATAATAATGATAGTACAGTAGAGGTAAAATAATAAAAATAAATAGAAAATTTGAAATTGTTTAATTTTGTCTCGGATGATATAAATAGATTATTGCGGGAGAATGACGGGATGATAATGTAATGGTGCTAAAAAACCGTCTGCCATAGTGAATTCAATCCTCGTCGTCCGGAAATTCCTGTAATTTTCTCATCCAACGACGCGTTAAGACAAATTGCCAGGTTTTGCGGCGTCGTGTGCGCTAGTAGAATCGGCGGAACGACATCGGCAAGGGTTGAAAGTGCACGACGAGGAAGAGAGGGTATATAGGTATAACACGCTGCTCGTGCGGGAATTTATGGAGTCGACTATTTAGATAGGCGGGATAGAGCCGATCCGACGACGACGACGACGACGACGCTGGGGTGATTTGGCGTTTTTTGCCTCTCGCCTATACTTCAGAGAATAAAACCCCTTCTCGTAAAAGGGTAACACAAGTATATACTCACGCATGATGGCCAGTATAATCCAGTGTGAAAACTGCGCCAACCTCTGTAATCTTGTGCACTAGTCTAATTACCTCTTTTCTTTGCCTTTAATCCATTCAAGTTAATCGAGGGCTGTTATTTAAGGGTTGATTTGTCACCCGCAAGAACTTTACGTTACTAACCAAGTCCAAGTGGCTCCGACTCGAAGATTAAGACATTTAAACGAGGCAACGTGGCCTGCGCAACCCTTATAACCTACCCCTCGTCTTCTTCTATATCTACGTTAATGTAAAGGACTACTGTGCGGCCTAGAGGATTAATTTTATCGCGAAGAGTAAGCCCACCCGTTCTTTCTCTTTGTGCCAAGGCGAATTGCCGGGTGGGTCACCTTAAATCTCTAGGGTGGAATTTGAACATCTTCAACTAAAACTTTGGCAGAATTTTTGCTCCATCTTTTATTTTTTTTCTTCCTCGGATTGTCTCTTCATATATTTTATATCATGAAGGTTAATTTTATAAACATATAATTTCCATCATTGCAAAAAAATATTTTATTAAATTTTCTAAAAATAACCGAAAAAATATATTTTTTTATACTGATAAAAGTATTTTTCAAGTGTTTAATTTTATCGTCGAATATTATATAACAATGCGAAAAAAAGTTTTTTCACAGACAAAGAATAAGAAAATAAATGGATAAATGATTAAAATGCTGAATTAAGAGAAAAATTAGGGTACTAATGAGGATGTCAGACGCAGCCGGGTCTAACTAATCCGTTAGTGCTAATTTTCCCACACCAATTTCCCTCGAGAACTCTTTTCTCGCCCTTTACACCGCCACCTTCACTTTGCGCGACGTCTTGGCTAAGCTCCTCCCGTACCGGAAATAACTGGGCGCGCAAGCATTCTGATTCTTATCACTTTTCGCGGCCTCAGACGATTTTCACTATAACTGTACACTGCACCCACGCCGTTTGCAACCCTTCCGAATGCCATCAACCTTCTACGACACTTTTTGTGCTCGGATATCGAAGTTTTTACGATGCAAGTTTTCGCAGAGATTTTCGTCGAGTCTTATCTGAATCCACTGGGGAATTACAGAAAGCGAAATAACGTTATGCCCGTTGTAAATTGCCGAAACTATTCCTTCATGTTGAAGCACATGGATTTCACCATTTTTGCTGGTTTTAATTAATAATAACAAGTCTGAGAATGAGAAGATTTTTGGACGATTTTTTTTCATCAGGACATTAATTCTTTTTTTTTCGAGATGAATTCATAAAACTTATCTTGAATTCCACAACCGCAATTTCATTAGATTAAATCATTTCGAAAAGTTTTAATTCCTCTTTTATTAATTTCCTTTTTTTGCAGCCCATCATGACACAACGGTTAGTGACTTTTCCAGCAATTTTTTGAAGCAGTGTTTGCGTGCAGGAAGCACTGAAAAAAGCTCTTTTTCTCTGTCTCTTTCTCTCTCAACGAATTTCCTATCACAACGGGTAGGGTAGTGGTGACTCGCACACGTTCGTTAAAAAGTTTGTGCAGAGTTCAATCTGCCTCTATGGCTGTCTTGCTCTCTTGTGAGTGCGAGAGTCAAGGAGTTCTGTCGATTACTCTCGTGAGTACTCGACAACTGCGAGAAACATCGGGTCCACTGGTTTTATTTTCCCGTGTCATAACTAACAAAATGCCACTACAGTTGCCAGTACCTTCAGTTTTTCATTCCCAATCCCCTTTTTATTTCATATTGATCAGCTGCCGCCAAATTGGAAGGCCTGAAGGACGCCCTACAACGATATATACTCCGAATGCTTGAAACGACAGCACGTAATGTTATTGAGTGTAGCAAAAATATTCTCAAAACATCAATAACCAATAATATTTACAATTTTTTTATGTCTAATAAATAATTTGTTTTGATGAAGGCTGTCAAACTCAACAAAATTACAGAGATGATCTGTCAAGAATTTAAAGAAATATTCTTCAATGGATATAAAAATATTTTCAACCCATCGCTGCAAGTAAAATTTATTTTAAAAAAATGAGAAATCTTTGTCCGAGAGACCAGAAAAAAAAAATTCACAGTTGCATTAATCGAATTTCTGGCGAAGAATGCCACAAACAAGAACATTTTTTCACGCTTGGAAAGTGGAATATGAGTACATATATACATATATACACCAGCTATATGTACCTCAGATAAGACTTTGAGAGTGAGACAAACCGGCATACACGAGGTGAGGGGGGGGCAACGTGGACGTCAAGTGGGGAGAGCAAGTCAGCGACTGATCTTTCAGTAAAGTCAGTGGCTTAGAAAGCCTTTTAAACCACAGCGGCCTCCATGCTGGCATACCGCACTGTACCTGCTGAGTCCCCCTCTCATCTGACTGGCTGGGCATTGCATCAAGTGGCGCAGCCTCGCGGACAACCGGCAACAGTGCGACAGTTGTCTGGCGATGGCCCATCGCGGACCTCCTCTACTGCGTTTTGATCGGTAGGCTATTAAATTTCCATACGAAATCAATATACTCACTATTCATCAGAACAGTTTGCATTTAATTTGCGTCTAAGTCTTAACTGCCCAGATTATTAAATCATGTCCATGACTGCGCGAAAGTTGTTGTTCGTGTGCGATTATTTATTTATTTTTTTCCCCCGTTGATTATTCAGTCGCGTGGCTGATGCCGAGTAGAAAGTGAAATTGTGCCGTTTGTTTTGATGAGAGAATATTATTAATTCTACGATAGTTTATTACTATACTATATTTATTCTTATAGTTAACACCAACTTCTATTCGATACAAGTGTTAGATTTAATAATAAATATTAATTTTTCCGCAATAGTACAGGTGAAAAAACGTGTATTCGATTGGGTATTAATATACTTACTGATGAAATGTTGTTTGCATTAGTACATCAACTCCATTGGGATTTTCAAGCCGTGCAATGTCATTGTTTTTGATGTGTCGTTGATAGACAGCAGATCCTTTGGGAAAAAACTTGCTTACCTTGCTTACATTCAAGACGAAAATAACCAATCTTATCTGTGAGTGATTGTGAATTTTTCATGTCACGTCATGAGCAGAGACATTTAAATTGCGATTAATTATACAAATCCTTACATATCAAAAATATAAATCATGTATGAAAAATATTATTCGTCAGACTATATATTTTGGATATATATTTTAGACTCCAGAAATCCAAAATTGAGTATTTTTTTTTTTGCAGCCTGGAGTCAGGAAGTCTTCGGCTATAAAAAAATATATATATACAGATATACACTCTGAACAAACAAAAACTGTATCAACAAATTTTAAAACAATTATTTTTCCAGCTGAACATTTACATAAATTAATTGAGTAATTGAGCCATTTAAAAAAAATATATATGTAGCCAAAAACGATATTAAGAAACATTGAAAATTAACTCATTATAAACCTGCATTGAAAAAAAATTAAAATTAACGGTGGAGTTAACACTCCAGTTATATCAAGATTATATATACCGATACAAATTGTATTTATTAATTGATAGATTCTACACATAACACATATCCTGACGCAAGACATTTAATTAGAATAACCAAAATAAACATAATAAAATAATAAGTGTTATTAGCAAAAGAAAACGACAAATTAAATTAGCAAACAGTCGATAATTTACTTACTTTCCATATAATAATTACAATTTAGTTCATATACAAATATGTACCAATTTCCGAGGGGAAAAAAAAAAAAAAATTGGTGGAATATGTTTAGTATATACTCACTTTGATTGTGGGTAAATAAACGAGTGCGTGAATTTGTGGCAGGTCATGAGAAACTCGTCCGGCGATGACCTAGATGCGATCGATCGACAACAAGCGTTGAGGAAATAGTGGAAATCCGAATGCGACTTTGTGGAACAGGTGCATGAGTAGAGATCGGAAAATGGGACAGGCGTGGTGCAAAGATCGATCGACAAAGGCTCAAGACTCAAAGTCACCTCTGGACAGAGTTTTCCTCCGCTGTGCCCATCGGGTAAGTCTTTATGCCAATACATATGTTGCATTTAAATCATTATTCATCACTCTGTCTCTCGATCTAGCTGCAAGACATCCCCGGGGCTTTACTCGGCAATCGTTCGGATGGCCCGTTATCTTTATCGGGGCCAACACACACGAGATTGGTCGTAACGTGATGGCGATCTTCTCTCTCTCTCGCTCTCACTCACTAACTCTTGCTACACCGGTTTCCGGTCTTTGCTTGTCCGACCTCTCACTCCTTATCTTCGCACACGTCCCTACGTATACGCCGCGCGGATTGTGCGCCAGTGCAATTTACGCCGGCGATAAATCACCGGAAGAGCCTCCACCAACCCTTTACCTTTATACCTTCTCGATAGTCTCAACGTCACGAGCTAATTTGTCTATTGGACATTGAAAATTCCTCTTGGCCGATATCAAATCACCTGCTTTGTAATATTATTTTGTCAACACGATCTCGTGCTGCTGTGCGCAGATCTCCAGATGGCCTCGTGTTTATCATCCTATAATCATATACTCTTTGTGTCTCGCTCGATTACCATGTGATTATTCGTGCATTTTTACACTATTCTGCGAAGCAAAAACAAAAGAGTATATTAATAGCTAAATTTTAGAATTATTAAAAAAAAGAAAGTCCTATTTTGCAAGAAGAAAATACTTGCAATGTTAATTTTAGTTTGCTAAAAAGTTTTTTTTAATGCTATACAAGAAAATTTAATATATCTGTCATGGAATTTTTAAGTTTTATTGATTCTCGCAATTTATTCATAAGTAATTTCGCGAATATAAGACATACGTGGGAGACTTTAGGTAGCTGCTGCTGAGGCTATATACTTATGAGGAGAATTTATTTATTTGTTTATATTAATAGAATTTTTAAAATATCGTTCAACTACAATTGTCTTTTTTTTATAAAAAAAAGACAATAACATTTTTTAAACTAAAAATATAGCACCGGATACATATAACTCGGATGTAGATGGCTCTCAATGTCAATAAAATCTCGGCAAACAATTCAAAGAGCTATTAAATATACTTCTATATACAATTTTTAATACCGAAAGTTATATAACAGCATTTGAAATCCATTGGCAATCACATGAACGCATGTCGTGTACGTTTTTAACAATAACATTCGCGGGGCAATAAAATCTGATCGAGGCAAGCAATGAATTAATTTGAAATTGATTGTTGAGTGCCGACTGTAGCAATTGGAAATAAATAAATATATATGTATACAAGGTATCTACGACACAACCGCGACCCTGGCTAGCTGCAATTTACGCAGAACGAGAACAGTGTGTCGTACACTGACAGCCGAGTTTCTGCGGTTGAATTTGCATTTTAAACTTGGGGAGGTGGCTTGCAAGTTTACTAACATGGATATGCATTAAGAATAAATAATTAGAAATTTTCGAGCGTAGACAAAATCGACTTTGTATCTAGTTGCTAATTTCATTTTAAACCCCTAATTCACTGGAGACAATTCTACTAGTGAAAATAAAATAAAATCAAAAAAAAAAAATTCTTCTTTAAATAATTTCAAATAAACATTTAAAAATAAATAATAAATACATCATTTTGTTTTTAACATTTTAAAATGCCGAGGATTTATTACATGTAGCGGGATATCTGCGTATATATGCAACAATAGTCACCGGTGGGAAGGTCGTGTGGCATAGCATTGACGCATTCGGAGGTGCGCTCTACGCGTTTTTACCTCACAGAGAATAAGTTACATAACAGCACATTTTCTGCTAATCTATAGAGCACTTACGGGTTATGTAGCTAAAATGTAGACGTTTCTAATCGAGTAGTGTGATGTCATTGAGAGCACTTGGTGAAAAATCACAATTTTACTCGTCGTTTAATGGCTCGTCAGTATAGTCCAAACTATTCCCTTATCTTCAAATTAGCATATAATAATATTTTTAATATTCATTCAACGTCGACGAAAAAAAAACTGCAAAAGTAATCTTTCTCTGGAATATATATCGGATAGTTATTGTCAGGTCGTTTAACATTCATCATTAAATTATTGCTATATACATAATATATGTTACGATATACATCGAATGTGAGCAAATGAAAGATTGCAGTTGTGTTAATGAATAAAAATGAAAAAAGCTATAGAACAATTTCAAGGTTAACACGTAGAGCTAAATATACTTATCGTCCTCGAGTAATAATTACCAATTGTTTACAGATTTATCCTGGACTGAAGGAGGAGGGTTCGGTGCTAGGTGGTGCTACCCAACGAGTAACCAGGTGACTCAAAATATATTTATTATTCATTCATTTCAAAAACATAATAATGGATTTTATTTTTGTTATTGTTGAATTCTTATTTAAATTAACAACGCCCAGAGATATAAAAATATCTTTGAACGTTAAAAAGCACCGCAAAGTTGAGAAAAGTTATGTACAGAAGCATTATTGTAAGGTATACTCTATAAACTGAGAGAAAAGACACCAAGAATTCTCAAGTATAGTGCATTAAAAAATAGAAAAGTATTTAAGATACAGAAATTGAAAAAAATTAAGCATCTAAAAACTTGATATATTAAAAAAGATAAAAAGGCAGTGAAAAATATCCAATTCATTCGTAAAATTTTTCCGTCATAAGCAAATAAAATCTAATTTTTTATTTTGTCATGAAAAATTTTATTTATTTCTTGGAGTTAATTATGATTTTTTTTTTATATATTACATGGAGACGTTAAATTTTCGTTAGAAATTTTAAGCATATTTAAATTTATACAGAGGAATAAATTTATATCAACTTTATGCACACACATTTTTAGTTGCATCGTATTAACCATGTTGATAATAATAATATTAATAATTCTTGGAGATTTTTTAACATGTTTTTTTACCAGTCGAGAGAATATTATGCAATTGCTCAACTATATATATGACATGATGACGACTAGACAAGAAAAAAAAAATGAATTCTACTGCTCATTGTCGTCGTATAATTTACCACACGGCCTGTGAAAACCGCGGACCGAGCCATAATTCAAGGAACAATGAAAGGGTTTTCCGTACAACGTACCGCACGATCAAAGTCTTTTTTTGCATATCCCTTGAGCTCGATCTGTACTTCATGAAATTTTTTAAATTGTACATATTTTAAAATATTATAGATTATAAATATCGTACAACGTTTTATGAATCTTTTCCTACGACTTTTTACCAAATTTTCGTGTATTTTGATGCTATAGATTAGTTAAAATTATAAATTTTTTTAAGCTTACATTTTATTTTAATATTTTACCAAACTTTGAATTTTTTTTTTTTCTTCAAATGATCTTTTTGTTTTAACCCACGACAAAGTCTTGCAATATCATACACGTCAAAGCCACAATTTTAAATAGATATATCATGTAATAACTTCCGACCAAATAAGCCAATTTTATCCACAGTATTTTTCACATCAAATGACTGTCCCCATGTCTTGCACAATTTTATATCACATTAACCGACTGTCCTAAAGTCGAAAAAAGTATTTTACATATTTGTGTGGGTCTGAATCAAACCTACGCAAAGATTATCAACCGAACTGTCCTACTGATGATGTTTTTTCGACTCTCGACAGAAAGTAAAAAAAAATTTTTTTAACTTTGTCTCAAGAATTTCCTGTGGAAAAAAAATATTCAAGTATATAGTACGTTATACTATACTATTTATTTGAAATTGCCACATATATAACGATCGATGCACACATGCCTATATATATAATGCAAGTTGAATACAGATATATATATACATATGTGTATAAGTATATATTTTGTTTATAGATATATGTCGTGTTATTTATAGCAACCAACGATATAAACGTGCGAGTATATAAAGTCGCATATCGCGATTTATACACGACGTGTGTAATGTATATTCGTAACGTGGTTTCACTTCGGAATAGAATGTGTGTGTGTGTTTTATACAGCGAGTCTACATATATACATGCTATACTCTGTTGGTTTTGTCTGCTCTGTCCAATTTCAGCTTCGTTTATTCCCCCACGATTTTCTCCGCGCACTCTTTCCCTCTGTCTTTGTCCCATCGTTGGTTGCTTGCCATTGCCTCAGCTATAAACCACTTGTTTGTACTCTATCTCAGTATTATTTTACCTGGTGCTTCCTGGTATCTCGCGTGGTAATACATGGCTCTCGTGTATCCGATTTCCTTCCGGCTCTTTTGCGAACTGGGTGAAAGGACACACGAAGATATAGAGAATAAGTGTGGATAAACGCTGCATTAACTGTATGGAAAACAGGTTTTCTTTCGCGTATGTCAATGGCTCTGCGTGGAATAACTCTGCGAATTATTATCGCGTAAGGCTACATACTTATTATTCTGCATAATAAAACCAAGTGAATATATATAAGTTTTAAATTTAAATTTTCTCAGTATTATTTTTTAATAAAGGGATGAATGTGTAGATAACCGGTAAATTTAGATGGCAATGATGTGGGAAAAATGACATCCAAGTTTTAGCTTAAATCCTCGGGAGAGTTATTAAAACATAGACGATAATCGTGTCATTTATTTTCGCATTATGACACGGAAGATTAATGAGGGTGAAAAAAAATCAATGGGATTATAATTCTTTCCGCGCGGGAGATGTGTAGTCCAAAATTACCCTCAACTAATTAGAAATAATATCCTCACAGAAAATAATAATAATTTTATTTGCTGGTTTTACAGCTCGGAAATTGGTTACGCCGGTTCCCCACCCCGAGAGCTGTTGACCCGAGGCCGAAGTATCGACTCTGTAGATCGGCCATTTCAGCCGAGTGACTGGGTGGACGTTAATTTAGAAGTACCCAGCACCCCCAGGGCTAGTTCAGTCACTACCAACCTCACATTGGACACTACGCTCTACCACACGACCTCAAGCTGCTCCAACTCCAAGGACATAACTCCAATACCACCGCCAAGACGGAAACGCAAGAATTCGTCACGACCATTGCCTTCAAAGCCGGGCGAAGACTCAGGAGGAGAAAGATCCATATCTTCGGTTGAACCTCTCTACTCCTCAGTCATCCCTAAAAATAGATCTTACGTCAGAAATAAGAGCGAGGGTCGAACAAAGGATATTTTCGAGCACAAGGTCAATGGAACGGGTAAAATTATTCCCAGTCAAGTTGTGTCGGGGTGGAAATCCGTAGAAGGCTTGTCGCCCAGTCAACCAGAGCTTGACACTCGAAATTCCAGACTGAGCACAGTCAGTCTGCCAAATTACGATGAATTAAATGCCTCCAAGTTGGGCATTGTGGACAGTGACGATGAGGATGAGGCGAAAAAAGACAATGGGATTCATCAGAGTCATCAGATCGACGACTCTTTCAATTTGGCTAAGAGGTTGCGTCTTGATGCCGGGAGAACTTCGACTCCCAAAAGGGATGAAATACCCCGGACTCCTGTCAGGGTCGGTGGCTGGTTTCTTCATTCTGACAGGCGAGTAAAATTTTTTTCTACCGGATGTAAATATAAATCCTATCAATTTCAAAAATATAAATAGAAAAAAAAAATTTTTTTCTAGCACAAGTCACGTTGGAATTTTATTTAAATATTCATTTTTAATGTCTCAAAAAATTTTTACATCATTAAAATGATTTTGAAAAATTGTAAAATAATTTAAAAATTAATTAATTTTTAGAACCACGATGTTTGAAGATTCAACACCCACTGAACAACTGACAAGTGAATCTCGCAGATGTCCAGAAGGTCAACTAAGCGAATTAAATCCTTCAGGAAATCCGTTTGAGCCTTTTTTCGAGAATGAAATAAAAAATAAAACGAGTAAGTCCGGGGCGGGTTTAAAAAATTTTTGTCTTCCTATTTTGTCATGTAAAAATAATTATGAATTAATTCGCAGGTTCTTTGGACCGTCATCGGGACAGTGAATCAAAGAAAGGCCTTCGAAGAGCACTGTCAAACGAGAGTGAACCTTTCGAGGGTATAAATGAAATGCGTTTTAGCTTAGAGCCGATGCTTTTAAATCACTCACCAAAAATGCTAACAAAATCAATATCCGAAGAATCTTTTCCAAGCGCATTGCTAGAAGATGATGTCGATTTTTTCGAGGATAAAGCAGTAAAAGATACAAAAAATGAAATAACAAAAATTCGTGAAGAACTAGAGGCTGTGAAGAAGGAAGTAAAAACACCTCCACCGAGTCCAGAGCCAAAAATTAAGCCAGAGTTGCAGAGTAATGATCACTCGACTTTGCTAAAAGTTCTCAGGGACGAAGCTGAAGAGAGCAACCTCAGCTCAATGACTCCGAGCCTTACAGAGCTCGAGGCAGCCCTCTCGGACATGCTGGAGAAAGAGGCAGACCATGAGGATCTCGACGAGTCGGTATCTATCATTCAGACGGCGCTAAAATCACTGGACAAACCTATCGAACCCAGAATCGTGCCATTAAACACGGAAGAGTATCCTCCAGCAATGTTGAATGTTAATTCAACGCGTGATGAAAATCGTACTGAGGACTCGGAAAATGTCTTTGGGAATTGTCCAGATACCGCCGTAACACCGGAAAAAATTGAATCAAAGATTTATCAATTTGATGCTCCTGAAAAACCCAGCAGAATGTACAGAATCAGTTTGGACTCGGTGAAAAGGCCCTCGAGTATTCCTACTCCACCTAAAAGACGAAATCGTAGCAGTGGAGTCCTAAAAGATATTTGTGACACTCATTTTAATGATAGGCTTATTTAAATTCTTTTTTTTTTGTATCAGATGATTAATGTTTATGAGAATTAAAAATCCTACTTGTTAACGGTAAAATAAATAATATAATTTGAGATTGAGATGAATTTCGTCCGATTCAGCTGTATACGAAGCAATATATATTATCAGACTAAGGCAACGGGTTTGTCCCTTCCATGATAGCATCTTCGACGACCTTGAAGGCTTCAAAAATTGTCCGTGTGTGTATATATAAGGCTGGCTGGGTGACACTTGGTGAATGTCGCTGATAGACCTGAATAATATTAATTATAAATTGCAGAGAATAATTATTTAATGCTTAGGGAGTGAATAAAAAAAATTTCTCATCACCTTTAGCAGCCTCCATATTGGTTATTTCTTTTGTCCATTGTTTGCTTTTGATGCCTTTTTCGACTGCATCTCGACTTTCTGCTTGCAAGAAGTCTATTCTGATGTCTGGCTATGAGTTGGAGACATTCAGCAACTTTTGGCCATTCGAAAGGACACAAATTTATGTAATTGTGATGAGGACTTGAAAAGTGAGGATTTTACTTAACGTACCTAATGAGGACAATATGGCTCCATTTGCGTGGCTAACAGTATCAGCATCAAAACAACCGTTCATTTTTATAAATAGGAAATAATCGTTGTGCTTTTTTTTTACATAAAATTTGTTTGTTTTTAAATATCAACTCTTTTATGACTATTATTAATTTTAATTTTACTACTACTTATTATTGTACTTATAATTACTGTACTTTTACTTATTCAGAAGCATGCGGTGCTTTTTAGGAATGGAAATTCTATGAGGCGTTTTTTCAGCGGATACTCCCTCTGAGTTATTTTCCAGCTCTGGGATCGCCACCTCATCGTCACTGGCCTCAGGTCGATGATGAAGAAGCATCCAGTGTTTTTCAGGATCGAATGGAACTGCCTCACCGTAGGGGAACTCGATTCCCCACTTTGTCAAGTCGGATCTCGATTGCCTACGATTTTTCTGCCGTTCTATATCACTGTCTATCTGGTTCCAGTATTCAGGCTCGGGAAATTTAAAGGATCTCTTCACTGAAAAATCCTCAGGTATGGGGGGAAACACGGAAATTCTTCGTCCAACGTTATCGGTGTTTTTTTGCTGTCTGGACTTTCGAAACAGGTTTTCAAAACGAACTTTCTTTCGTTTTTTCATCAAGTTTACCGGAATTATACTATAAGAATCATCAATGGTGATCTAGAAAAAAAACTTTTTTTTTAGACTTGATAAAATAATGGTATTGAAATTGAGACAGCTTGCGGACACTCACCTGATTTAAAAAGTCGCGATCTTCATCTTCGGGCTCGATTCTCATTTTTCTCACGTGAGGTGGAATACCTCGTGGATAATGACGGCCGTTACTCCTGGATACAGCGATTGGAATGATTTTTCGTACCTGCACCAGGCGACCGGGGAAATCTTCAGTCTTACAATTTGGCAGTGCATATGGCAGTCTAGAAACAAATTCACTTTTTCATTTTGTCGTTTGCTTATACATGATGTCTTTACAAAGCATTAAAAATACATATTTTATTACTATAATATAATATATGATTATCGACAGTCACCAGAAAATTGTGTAAAAATAATAAAATAACAACCAACCTGAATGGAATACAACCCATTGGCTGATAAATAATGATAACGCCTCGAGAGTCATCAACATCGTCGAGAGAATTCTCAAGTGTCTCCCTGGAAATGTCCTCTCCTGTAACCCTGGAACAAGAAAATGATGGTAAATCCAAATGTGTAAAAAAAAACGGTTAAACTATGTAATGAAGTAAAATTATTGTACCATTGAAAATCGCAGGGTAAGAGCTCTGGGCCAATGTCCAGACACACATAAGGGCTGATAACAGCTGCCATGGCCTGTGCAGTGAGCATGAAGATGAATCCTAGCGCCAGGAGCCTCATGTCTCCTTCTTCAATGTCTGCTGGCTGATTAATGCAACGTGGCCCGTCTGAGGGATGAATGCGACAAAAAATAAGCTCACGTTTCCCAATATCATCTACCTCCTTGGAGGTACTGCGTGCCACATTAGCAACACCTGGCCCCAACAGGTTGGAAAAAATAGGGTGGTATCTTTCCACTATGCTGGGCAATGATTTTACGGACCATTAACGAACTGGACTATGTTGCAAGACTGAATAAACTGACAAGTTTTGTTTCTAACGAAGAGTTTACTCGATCAGCTCGATGCTCACTGACTCTTCTGTGGTCCTAGCTAGTCCTTAAAAGCTTAGTGTGGAGCGACAAGACTCCTTAACATCCTGTATCCCCCACCTGACTCTCTCCGGAGATCCAGTCAGAGATGTTCAATCCCACCCACTGAGAAATATTCCAAAGTGAATCATCAAGTTCATCGAGCTACTAACCCTACCAAAGGCTCATGGAATATTTTAAAATGGAGAAAAATTTTTAACCTGATTTTTATTTTCCTCTAGATGATGAATTTTCAATAATTAAAATGTCTCAATTGATTTAATTTTATTTTTTGAACTTGAAAAAAGACACTAGTTTTTCTTAATAAGTTTTAACTTGAAATTAGACATTTTAAAATGCTTTTAAAGAAGGGTTTGAATTTTTATCATAAAGTTTGGGCCTTTTATTTGGGTTTAATCTGGATCAATAAGATTTTGAAGATATTTTAGTTCGGATAAATTAATTTGAAATAATTTAAAAAATTATAAAAAGAATATTTTTATTGAAGGAAATGTTTTGTATTACTTTCTGATGGGTTTCTGCCCTTCCTGATGTAATTTTTGTTGATTGTAGTCGTTGAATGCAAGGATAAGTTTGTATATATTTAGATTCTATTTATACTTGTGGCTAAAAATAAACGTTATGTATAATTTCCAGGTGGATGGAACTTGTTTTGGCATTCCTGCAGCTTGCAGAACGACCTTTGCTCGAGGCCGAATGAAAAGCGGTTTTGCCAGACGACGATCGAGTATATAAAGAGAAAGAAAAAAGGACCAGAAAGTTGTTATATGGATGCACCAAGGGATATTCTGCGAATATAACCATTGTGTACACTCCGTGATTCGGACTGCTCTACGTGGCGCTCGATAATGAGCTCCGCTTGGAGAAACAATTTACTGTCATTCTAACTGATTACTTGATACATTCATAAAAACTGTTTTTCAGATAGTACCACATATTTGTCAATAACATCAAGTGAGTAAAACTGCAGAACCCGGATTTTTTTTATTTATTATAATTTTTTACTACTTGATGTGACATAAATCTAAAATGTGAAGAAATTTTCATTTTTCTTTCAGAGAGAAAAGAATTGTTTTTTTTTTTCAATCATCTTGTGCAAAAATAAGCAATGACTTCAATTTTTTTATTTACGAAAAAAAAAATCAAAAAATAAAAAACCTAATAATTATGTCAGCTTGAAGATTTTCTCTCACGTGCCCACTAATTTATAATTAATTTCAATTGTAAAAAAAAATTTCTAATTCACATTCTCAATAATAAAAAACGCGATTTTCAATCACAAAAAATCATCACTCCCAGTTTTACACACAAGACGAACTGTAGCGTAAAAAAAAATTTAAAAAAATGTATATTTAAACAACTATTTAACTAGTCCCACACTTGCCTGAATATTATTAAACACCAATATAAAATTTTCTTAAAGGAATTTTACCCGGAACGGTCGACACAGTTAATTTCTCTCATAACTATAGAAAAACCAGAAATCAATTTTATCTCGATAGTTCAGCATCCATGAATCTACGAAGCAACAAATAGAAACGTCGTTTTATCCACCACTCGACACAATGGACTACAAAACCCGGGGAAACGAAGCAAATTGTTTACCGTCACCAAAGCGTCTTCTCTTCACCAACGTTCAAGCGTGAACTCGCGAAATCGATTGTAAAACTTGAGTCGGTCGCCATGAACACTGCCTATAGAGGGTGAAAAGAGCCCGAGGAAAAAATTGACAAGGTTTCAGGGGTGCAGGTGGTGGTGTATTGGCTCACAAATTGGGGTAAATTAAAGTAGATTAAAAATTGCTATGTGTTCTCAAGCAGGAACAGAGGCGATAAAATTTCTTCGAAGCACACGCGCTTGTCATCACTATCCGCTGCACTATCAGCCTGGCGAAAGTAAAACACGCATCAGGGTGTCTCCCTACCACCCTGGCGTGTATTATCCACTCGGCTTGAGTAGTCTAACGACTTCCACGTTATATCCAACTATCAGATGGTAGAAAAAAAAAAATTGTCAACCGCTCACATGACCGCAAAATCATCTCTAGTTCACTGAAGAATTGACCCGTGCTCTGACTTCAAGGGCCAGGATTATGCAACATTGTCTGAAGAGATCGATGCCAAGAATTCGTGCGTGTCGTGAGAGGCATAAAGTCTGATGATTTAAGATGATAACCCTTGCGATAACCCAAGCTAAAATAAACTTAATCACGTGAATATTTCTCAGATGTGTTTATTTCAAGTCTAGGATAAGAGACATATTGATTAAAAAAGAATCTGGATACCGGATTGGATTTTCCATTGAAAAATAGAGAAAAATTTTTTTATAAAATCTTTTAAATTCATTCCTAAAACTGACAAAGTTAAAAAAAAAAAACTCAAAAAACATAAATCTCTTAGCTGTCTTAAACTATATATATATATCCAAAAAAAAAAAAAAAAAAAAGAAAACCAATTTTCCAATGTTTCAATAAAATCTTGTAAAAATGTAGATAAAAATTATTTACTTATTGGATTATTTATAGAAGAGCATGTTGAATACCTGAATGTCGACCTCGTTCATTGCATACTCTTAGGCAATGAACGTCCAGCTTCTATTGTAAGTAACGTACAATATTTTCCATGTGTTCTAATCGAGTGCACGCGTACCGAGCGCAAATCCATTTAACTCATAAATAAAAATTCACATTTTACAATACTTAAATTTATCTAAATAACATATTTATCCTTCGAATAAATAGTAAATACTGATTATGATGCAAAAAAAAAATTAGGTCAATCATCGACAATCACTCGCACTCCCCTCTCCCCAATTCTGCCTGATTTTTCGACTTTGACATGAAATATTTGCAGTATCAACCGATGATTACAAGATTCCTCTTGACGCGTCGTGTCTCACACGATAAATAAAGTTTTGGGGCAGATAATTTTCCTGTCTGGGTACACGACTATAAAGTTTCATCTCAGATATATCTTAGCCTATATAGCAGTGTATATATATCACCAAACGAAATAAACTTGATCCACATCAGTTTCAGAATTAAATCGTTGAATGTGAGAGGAAATTCCGGATGACACTGGGCATCACGTGTTGCCCAGATGCTAATTGCTCCGACAATGAGGAATTACTCAAATATTTACAAGCAATTTATATTCTTACAAGTTAAAAAAAAAAATTTCGGTAATATTGATTGTTTTAAATGATGTAATTGAAAGAAAGTGTAAAAATATCATTTTCTCATTATTTTTAGTAATTAATAGCATTAATGCAGTAAAGAATTTTATTTTTTTTAATAGCAGACTGCTATACACAAAAATACATCTACTCAATTCCTCATTTTTTTCATTAAATTTCATTGAAATAATTGCCTTAAAAAAATCTATATCTCATTCTTTACGTTAATGCCTAATTAATTCTTATAGTTAATATTCTTTTTTAAAAAATTCCTTTTTTTAAAATTTGTGAGGACATTTTACAAAAGCCTAGAGCATAAGATAATTATCTATATGCTACTATAGAGATGTTGAAGCGTAAGATCGCCCCAGAAACGACATAGTCAATCTAGAGTATGCTAATACGCGAGTGCCAAGTATAAAAACGTATATACAGTGGTGGCCGACGAATATGTTGGCTAACGCGCAGCTTGGAGCTGCTTGACGACGCACAGCGCTCAGAGAATCTTTTTCTTGTGTGTGCGTGCTCATCATCAGTCTGTAGAAAACACTGTGTGGTAGCATATCCAACTTCCTACCAGAGAAAAAGGATATAAATATAGAGCTATAGTTGCGAGGGAAAGGATTAGAAAAAGAGTCTTCATTGAGGTAAGCACAGGAGCAAGCCTGTATCTACCTGTTCTAAAGCATCAAGTTAAAGAAGATTGCTTGTGAAGTGGATTCTGAAAATCCTGGGTAATATGAAGGATATCCAATCACAGGTGAGCTGCTGAATTAATTGCCATAATCGATTTTATTAATGGAGGAATATGATAAAATTGATGAGAACTGACGCTGATGATGATACTGTGAAATGAGCATCTGCACTTGTTTATCTTACAATTTTATCATTTCCACGCGACTTTTTTCTATTAAATCGATTAAGTTTGATCGAGCTATAGATTGTTGAACCTCCGGTTAGTCCATTTTTTTGTCGGATAAACGTTTATCTTTGCTGAAAACACACTGTTATCGAGATTTTATTTGTTTTTCTGTTTATTTATCGGCGATTTAAGAGTTTATTATTTTTATTCTAAAATATATAGATGCAAGACGTTATATTTATATCTATAAGGAGTTGCCTATAAGGAGGTAATAATAATTATGGTGACAAGTATACTTGAATCATTTTTTTATTTAATTTTTTTATAACGGATTTTTTAAATTAAAATTTTAATTCTTCAATCAAAATTATTATTTCATTATATTCAAGTTCTATTGCACAGTAAAGAACCCTGTATAATATCTGACTTTATCTCAACTTTCTTTAAATAATTTGTTGCTGATTAAAAAAAATATTTTTTATATATTTTATATGATATATTTTTTTTACTCTTACAATACTAATAATAATCCGGAACATACTCAAATAATCTCGCCATTTTCCAATTTTATTTTTTTTTTATTTTATAAGTATACTCTGAAACTATAATTTTTCCCATACGTTTTCCGAGCATTGACCCAGGTCATGTTATGTTATTTTTGAAAATTGAACAAAAAAACGAGCATCTTGGGAGGCTTGCGAAAAAAAAATAAAATAAAATAAAATAAAGACCTTGGACTTTCGACTCACGCGGAATGAGGAAATTCTATCTTTAAGCGCCCATTCACTGGGTTTATTTTCATCGGTACGATTCACCGGTGTCGTGTCTTTCCCGCGCACATTGACAACGCGCTGAGCTAAATACAGTAAATCGCCAGTAGGGAAATGATGTTTCATGCTAAAATGATGAGCACACACCCACCTGTAGACACGCTATAATTATTTTTGACCTCTTCATGGTCTACTCGTGAGTAAAACACTTTCGCTTTTCTTTATCCACTCTCTTTCTCTTTTTCTCTCTCCCTCTCTCGCTCTCGGGCGCGACTAATTAGGTGTAATTGAGTCAATTAGTTGGAGTTTCATGTGAGATGTAAAATCGCGCAAATGAACATTCTGAATTTCATTGTCTTCACGAGAGAGCCTGATAAAAGCATCGAAAATTCATGCAATTGGCACACGATGAGAAAAAATTGATGAAATTCCATCGATAAAAAAAAAAGATCGTCCCAGTAACACCAAAATAATCCCCAAAAAATACATTTTTGCGATAATGAAAAAATTTAGCATAAATTTCCTATACTAAAAATTTATTTAGTATAAATGATATAAGAGTTTATTGATAGAAAAATTTTAGAATGATATTCAACTAGCAATCATTTATTTTAATCAATAAAATCGCGATCCAAGATTTTGTAAGACTGCAGGTAATTTTAATGTCTGTTTCCTAATTGTTTATTGTTTTTACTGTTAATTTAATTTAATTTTTTATTTTTCTCCGCGCGTACATTCTCATGTTATCAAAAGTAACATGCCACTTGGGAAAAAATCAGTGGTCAGACGGGTCCTGTACCCAGTGAATTATATCAATTTCTCAAATAAATAATACGTTATCACATGGAAAAATTGAGAAAATTAATGCTGAAATACACAATAAAGCCAAAAAATATGTAGATATGAAAATCGTTTTATTTTAAGTATGTCGAATGATTGAAGAACTACTTCAGTGATTTTTTCTTGAAAATTTAAAACTTTTTTGACCATAATGGTTCTTAGATTCAACGCGATGGATTTGTCATTTTGGAGGATTTTTTCTCGGCTGAGGAGGTCGCCGAACTGAAAGCCTGTGGTGAAGAACTCACGTCCCAATTGCCAGCAGAAAATCAGAGAAAAATATTCGACACCGTTAATGCCCAACAAGTAATTTAAAAAAATCGATAAACAAAAAGTAAACAACGATTAAAAAAAAAAAATTCCAGAGCAAGGAACAATACTTTCTCGACAGTGCACACAAAATCAGTTACTTTTTCGAGTCCGAGGCACTGGAAGACAACGGAAAGCTCAAAGTTCACCCTCAAGTATCTTTAAATAAGGTAAATCGGTTTACGAGAGAATTCTTTTGCTTCTTCTCTCGAATACTACATGAATGGAAAGAAGATAAAGGTGAATTTTTTCATTTGCTTCTCCGTTTGCAGGTTGGACATGCTCTTCACTGGCTTCACCCTTCATTCAAAAGAGCCACTTTCGACGAGAGGATAAAAGAAGCGGCATTTCAGTTAAACTTTCAAGAGCCCGCTGTATGTCAATCCATGTATATCTATAAAAACCCAGGAATCGGATCAGAAGGTCAGAAAATTTTCCACACAATTTCTTTATCAAATTATTCATCACTACTCGAACGCTGGAAAAATAACACTTATCATATCATCGAGTATTGACTACTACAGATAAAGATATAAAAAATTGTAAAAAAAAATGAGTAAAATATCAAGTTAAACTTTCCAAAACAAAACAAAAAAAAGAACAAAAAAAAACCTTTAAAAACTGTAATTTAAAATCAAACTCAAGAACCATCGCGACAATCCGTCAATTTTTGATACAATAAAATTTTAAATCCTGAAAAAAAACACTAATTATACAAATTTTCATTAGTCATAGTACATCAAGATGCCTCATACCTCTACACGGATCCGGTGAAACTCGTGGGCTTCTGGATTGCACTCGACGACGTAACGCTGGAGAACGGCTGCCTGTGGATCGCACCAGGATCGCACAAGAGTGGTGTTCATCGAAGATACATTCGCAACAAAGATCCCGAATCAAAAGAGCTTCTTGTGTACAACACAGCTGCGCCGAGTTATCCAGCGAGCAATTTTCGCGCAGTACCGGTTCGCAAAGGCACCTGCATCCTCATAGATGGACAAGTGGTCCATTACTCAAAGGCCAATAAGAGTGAAAAATCCCGCCACGCATATACTTTCCACATTGTGGAAACCAAGCACACAACATGGTCTAAAGATAACTGGCTACAGCCACCTCTTGATGGTTTTCCACTTCTCTACCGAAATTAATCTCTATACTGATTGTACGAAAAATGAAATGAAAAAAAAATCCACGCCCTTATTTTTTGTTTATTTATTGAAATGTTTATAAAATTAATACAACATTCGTTTAATCTCTCGACGGTTAATAAACTACTTTGTGTAAGATTATGGTAACATGTCTCTTATCGTAGCGAAAATTTTTTTTTCAACACTCAGATGCAATTATAATTTAATATTCATCGCCGAAAAAAATCCTGTATCTCTCAAAAAATTTTCGCTCGACCGTCCGTTGAAATATTTTCTCAAAATCCACATAAAATATATAATTAAAAAAAAATATATATATATATATATATATAAATTTTTTTGAAAAAATGACTCTAATCTGATTTCCAGCTGGCAGTTTGGCATAACCATTGGCTTACCGTTTGTAATTGATTCAATCCAATCTTGAGAATTTCGGTATTTTTCTTGAGACACCAGTAAATATCAAATTTTGCCAACGTTGTCGAATTATCGAGGTCGGTATCGTTAGACTCAAATGCACTCAGTGAACTATAGAGCGCATGGATCGATGGATGATAGGGGTGAATATTATCAATATTCTCCAGAGCATGACTGAGAATCTGAATTAATTGGTTGACATGACCAGCCTTTTGTGGGCGCCAATTAATATATTCAGGATTTTCTTTTATCCTCTCATCGGGTTCATATGAAAGAGGAAAAGGAATTGAAATTATCTCGCCAACAGTGCCGCAAAAATCTCTGACCGACTTGTAAGCCGCGTCAAACACTTTAAAAGCACGCTTAGCAGCCTTTTGCTGTTCCTCCTCGCTCACATCACCCCCAGCAATATCATACAGCATGTATCTGTGCATTTCCTTCATAGTTTCCGCATACTTCTCCCTAAGCTCCTCGATAGCCTTAGTAAATTTATTCAGCAGCCCAGAATGCTTATTATTTTTTACACACTGGAACAAATCGTAGCAACGCTCGATTAACTGATCTACATCATTCAATCGACGACTGTACTGCAACTTGATGACAGTTTGATGGAGTTCCTTGACGATAGACTCGGCGGGCTTGACAAAAGACTCACTCACAGCGGCTATCCAATGCTTAATCGCGCATTTGAGAACTGTTATAACCGTCCAAGGAGGCGTAATAATCGCATACTGCGCCCAATTTTCTCCAAACAAGTCTTCCATCTCCTTTTTCACAATGACAGTCATAAAAGACCTCAGTACATTGGTTGTTTCCTCATATAAATCTTCAGCTAACTCGGCTTCGCGACTCCGAGGTGATTTTGGTCCTTCTGGCTCGTCATTCGTCAGTTTTAACGTCACTGACAGCATGGATTTGGGTTTATCCTCGGCATCCTGCAAGTAATCAATTTTTTCCAGCGGATCCATGCGCCCAATTGTTTCAATGTCGTGAAAGGAAGCCTTATTGCAGAGATTCTTATCATTTGACATGAGAACAACGAAATTATTTGTTTGTTTAACCTGAAGGCACGTTTGGAGAATGTCATCGTCCGGACACGAGCAGGAAAATTGTCTTCTATTTCTTATAACGTCAAATTGAGTCTGTCCAAGAACACGTAAATGTCGATTAGAGAAATGCTTGTTAATAAAATTTATAGCTTGTCGGGCTTTGGCTTTTAAACTCTCAGTGCGTATTTTTGACTTGTCATCCTTAATAAAATCAAGCTCGACGAGCACAACCCAGGGTATGACAATGAAAGGCCGTCCAAATTTTGCGAAAGTTGCGTCCCGTGCATCCGTGACTCTTTGAAGACTCGTGAGAAAAACATTTGTGTCGATTACAATGTAGAGAGCTTGAGTTTTTGCATTATCAATGCTCAGAGGATTTTTTGGACTGTCTTTTAGCTGGTCTTCGATGTTCTCGTCCGGCAAACTTAACTCGGCTCGCACTGACTTAATTTCCTGCACGATTTTTTCCTCTTCTATTGGTTCCCACTCCATCGCTTCGTAGTACGGCTCCCCGATGTGTATCAAGTCATCTAGAGACATTTCAGTCTCTGAGGACGTTGTTGCGGCAGCCATTCCTCGACGTTTTTCGGCTTCCAATTTAGCCTGATGATCTAGCCGTCGACGGATTTGATGGTGACGTTTCTCCATATTTTCGTAAACATCCGGTGCATCTGTTTTTCGATTTTTAGCTTGTTTTGCCGGTGGAGGACCTTCCTCAGAGTCTTTTTGGTTTGCTTCCAGACTCGCTCGTAATTTTTTTAAGCGTCTTTCCGCAAGATTTTTTGTTGGCACCACATCCTCACTGTCGATGATTGTCCTTTTAGCGGAAACACCTGGAGGCGCCTCTGATGTACGCATTCTTGCAATTCGCTCATCAATTTGACTCGATCTTCTCGAAGATTTGTTTAAAGTTCCGTCATTTAAATTGTTTGATGCGTTTGACGAGGATTGCGATCTGGTACGCAGCCTTTTTTCCTCAAGATCAAGACTCTGTCGACTTTTTACGGCAATTGTAGATTTTTTCGAGTTTATCGACTGTCGTATAGCTCGCATTTGTGGAGTTGAATTATCGAAATCAACGGATGTTGCGTCTTCAGGTTTCTTTGCAGCTGATCGTCGCGGTGATGACCGAACATTTGGGCTTTGAGTAATTTTACTTCTTCTAGGAGCGTTACCTTGAATTTGTCTTTGTTGCATTTGCTCTCGTAACTTTTTCATTTGAGGCGTATCTGTTGAATTTTTCTTATCATCGTCCGAGGCTGAAAATAAACGTTTGGCCTTGAGTTTCGTCCGGTCGATTGATTTATCATTGGATAAAGAGACGGTAGTGGCAATAGATGCGTCAGAATCAGTGTGCTTTCTTTTTTTCGGCATTTTTTTTTTCCAAATTGCAGACCTGAAAATTGAAAAAACGTCTACAGAATTTTTACAAATATTTGCAGTACTTACTTCTTTCTTGATCAAGTGAAAAACTAACCTCGTTTGATGAAATATTTAAACCCTACAGTTGAGTATTATTCAACAATTGGAATTTGAAGATTTATAAACTTGAAACACGATGTTTGTCGTTAATTTGTGAGGCAATAAGGCATTTGTATTGGCAACGAAATTAAACAGGGCCGCCAATGCCACAATGACCACACGGCAGCTGCAATAAAATAAAAACGATTATTGTGTTATTACTGAACTCTATGTCAAGATGCATATAATAGAATACTTGAAAAAATGTATACATACGTACCTATATTACAGAGCCAAGAGCCAATAAGAACCAAAAATTTGATATTGTTTTATGAGATATAAATATCGCACTTGCATAAACAGACCGTGTATAGTCGGCGGCGTGTACATAGCCGGTGTAGCAGCAGATCACTGCCTACAGTCACGGCCAATTGTATTTACATCTATAAAAACGGAGATGTAGAATGTAGATATATATATAGACAGAAACACGTACACATGCAACGCGGTGAATTCCGTGCGTCGTCTATCGCCACGGTATTACGTTGTTGCATTTTTTTGCCCATATAAAAATAATACATAATACATACACTCAAATAATAAAGTGCATGTTTTTTATTTTTTAATAAAATACATTGATTTTGTATTAAATGTAATTCGCATGAAAGAATTGTGTGATAGACTGAATTGAATTAAATTAAATAAGATGGCTACGCCATCAGTTACTCAGGTTAGTTGAGAAAAAATTATGATTTAAAAGTATAATCGATGATTAATATTTACAAAATTTTCTATTATACGTGATTTCAGCCTCCGGCCGGACCAACCATTCAAGAATTTAGCATTCGGGTACCTAAGTATGTACATTATAACTTCAAATTTCACTTGTCAACAAAATTGACAATCCTATTAATTTTCCAACTAATTCACTTACACAATTTTTCACACAGGAATTCAAAGAAAAAACACAATGTGATGCGATTTAATGCCACATTAAATGTAGATTTTACCCAATGGACGCATGTGAAAATGGAGAGGGAAAATAATGCTCGTGAATACCGCGGGCAAGACGAGGAAATGCCAAAATTCGGTGCGGGTTCAGAATTTGGTCGTGATGCAAGAGAAGAGGCTAGACGAAAAAAATTTGGCATCACCAGTCGGAAATACAAGCCGGAAGATCAGCCATGGATTCTAAAATCTGGTGGAAAAAAATTTAAAGGCACTCGTGAGGGTGGGGTGAGTGAAAATGCGTCATACTATGTCTTCACCCATGCCCCTGACGGTGCAATTGAGGCATTTCCACTCAAAGAGTGGTACAACTTTCAACCTATTCAGCGCTACAAATCACTGAGTGCTGAAGAGGCCGAGCAGGAGTTTAGTCGCCGCAATAAAGTCTTAAATTATTTTTCCCTGATGATGAGAAAGCGTTTGCGAAACGATGAGGAAGGCGCGGACGAGGACGGTGAGTTGGCAGAGGGTGGCAGAGGAAAAAAGCCCGTGAAGAAGGACAAGGAATTGAAAATATCGGAGATGGATGAGTGGATGGATAGCGACGACGATGACTCGTCGAGTGACGAAGACAAGCCAAAGAAGGAATCAGGCGATGAGAGCGATGCTGCGAAGAAGAAAAAGGGCAAAGAGGCGGATAAAAAAAAGCTAAAGAAGAAGAAAAAGAAAAAGAATGCCTCGGATGATGAGGCTTTTGAAGAGAGTGACGATGGAGATGAGGAGGGTCGCGAGGTCGATTATATTTCCGATTCGAGCGAGTCGGACTCGGACAAGGATGCGCACAAGGAAAGTAAATCTGTCGCTGAAGAGGATGCATTGCGGAAACTACTTGCCTCCGACGACGAGGAGGAGGACGAGGAGGATAAAAAAGAGGATGAGGATAATGACGAGGATGATGAAACAAAGGAAAAGGATGAAAAGGTAAATACAAGGTGATTTATCGTCGAACTTGAATAATACTGATCAATTTTTAGGAAAAGGTGGACAAGAAAAAGGATAAAAAGAAGAAGAAAAAGGCCGTGAAAAAAAAGGACTCTAAGAAATCCATCGGCAAGGACTCATCCAGTGATTTTTCCAGCGAGTCTGGTTCGGATTCGGATGCAAAGGACAAGAGTGGAAAGGACGGAAAAAAATCAAATAGCGCTCACAGCTCGCGCTCACCATCGCCAATACCTTTTGGCAGTTCTACAACTTCAACAGACACAAAACGAAAGCAAACTTCGTCGCCAGACATATCTCAATCGAAGAAACTCAAGTTGGATAATTTTAATCTAGTCCCTGCGGCGTCTTACATCCCTGGAACGAGGTAAAAAATTCAAATTATTAAGCAATCATTGTTTTTTTTCTCACTGAAAAACTGAATTATTATTTCAGCGAGTCTGGCATCACTGAAGACGCAGTACGCCGCTATCTCATGCGAAAACCCATGACAACGACGGAACTATTGCAGAAATTCAAGTCCAAGAAAACTGGCCTGACGTCCGAGCAGCTTGTGAACGTGATGACCCAAATACTGAAGAAAATCAATCCAACAAAACAAACTATCAAAAATAAAATGTACCTCTCAATTAAAGCTCAACCTCGCTGATAGTCGCGCAAGTCCATTTGTCATTCACGTAACTATAAAAAATTTAATAATTCTCGATACACAAGCTAAATAAATTTCAATTTCTCTGTTATTTTCGTTTTTTGTACGAGAACTTTTCCATTAAATCACTGAAAAAAAAGACTGAATCAACAAACATTGATAACGGTAGCCCTGGATTAAATGTGCTTGCTTTCGTACCACCTTCGCGTAAGATAAGGGCCTTAGATTTCAGTTTGAAAGGCCGATATGATAAGGTAAGAGGTCAAATATGTATGCTGAGAGATTCCGCGTGGAAGAGCAGTCGGATCTTAATCGTGCTGTTTGTATGAGACATGAATTTAGTTGGCTCTTGTGAGTCGTCGTGACTCCTGCCACAGTATGCGCCTATTGCAAACAAGTGCGTTTAAAGGCGCTAACTTATTTACCCCTTGCGTGCGTCATATCAGCGTAAGTAAAGACGAACTATTTCCTCATGATTTTCACATCGTATTTAATCTTTGCAGAGCTTAAAAGGCAAGATCATCGCAATCCGGCGAGAAGATCAGTCAGTGTGGGAACGCAGAGCGCCGTTGGCGCCGTCCAACGTCCGCCGACTCATCCGAGCGGGCGTAAAAGTGATTGTGCAACCGAGTAATCGTCGGGCGTACGCGGCACAGGCCTACCTGGCGGCTGGTGCACACTTGCAGGAGGACATTAGCGATGCTTCGGTGATTTTTGGTGTCAAGCAGGTCCCGGTGGACCAGCTAATATCCAACAAGACCTACTGCTTCTTCTCGCACACGATCAAGGCGCAGGAGAGCAACATGCCGCTGCTAGAAGCCGTGCTGGCAAAGAATATTCGACTACTGGACTACGAGAAGCTCACGGACAACGCTGGCCAGCGCGTGGTAGCCTTCGGAAAGTACGCAGGAGTTGCGGGCATGGTAAATATCCTTCACGGACTGGGATTGAGGCTGCTCGCTCTCGGCCATCATACTCCATTTATGCATATTGGGCCGGCACACAATTATCGGGACTCTGCAATGGCTCGTCAAGCTATTCGCGATGCTGGATATGAAATCGCGCTTGGTGCCATGCCTAAATCTATTGGCCCTCTGACTTTTGTGTTTACTGGCAGTGGTAATGTGAGTCAGGGCGGGCAGGAGGTCTTTCAAGAGCTTCCACACGAGTATGTCGATCCCGAAAGCCTTCGTAAGGTTGCCGAGCATGGCGGTAAGTATTTACGCGTGGATATTTTTAGATTATTTCTATAAAAACTTATGCTTATCGTCGAGTATTGTGTCAGTGATAGCCTCGCTTGTGACCTCTGTTACTACACAAGTGCGGCCGATGTTAGTTTGGATAAACTTGGAGAAACATAAAATCATTTTGTAAATACATAAAACGGATAAGTTGATTATTTACGAGAATCTAATGTTTCATGAATTAAAGTAAATACTTTCCTATTTGTTTATAACTTTTACATAGTAAATGTGCATATTTGAATTACTTAATAATACAAAAAATTTACTTATCTATTATTTTTTTCTGTTACATACTCAACAAAGACATAAACAAGATTTACGGCTGTGAAGTTCGTCGTCGTCATCACTTGGAGCGCAAAGACGGCGGTGGATTCGACCCTGAAGAATATGACAAACATCCGGAGCTGTATATCTCGACTTTTAGTAAGAAAATTGCACCCTACGCATCAGTAATTATCAATGGAATATACTGGGCAGTTGATTCTCCGAAATTACTCACCATACCCGACGCCAAAACGCTTCTAAGACCAGCTCACACACCCTGGCTGCCAATCAGCGTGGGTGCACCGGCCCTGCCCCATCGCATGCTTGCAATATGCGACATTTCTGCAGATCCCGGTGGAAGCATCGAGTTTATGAACGAGTGTACAACTATTGACACTCCATTTTGTCTCTACGATGCTGATCGTAACAAAGACACAAAGTCTTTCAAGGGCCCGGGCGTTCTAGTCTGTTCTATTGACAATATGCCAACCCAGCTGCCCAAAGAATCTACGGACTTTTTTGGAGACCTGTTGTATCCGTATGCAATGGAGATAATCGAGAAATCTGACGCACGAAAGCCGCTCGATCAGACGGACTTTAGTCCAGCCGTGCACGGAGCTATCATTGCGTCGAATGGTGACCTCACGCCGAATTTTCAGTATATACGCGAGCTAAGGCAGCTCAATCAGAAAAGTAAGCACAAAGCCGACTGTGGCGAAGCGTCGGCGCGTACAATTGTCGTCTTTGGCGCGGGTCTAGTGAGTCCACCGCTTATTGAGTACCTTCACAGGGACAAAAATGTGCAGATAATTGTGTGCTCTCACTTAAAAGACGAGGCAGACGCCCTGGCTAACCGGTATCCCGGCGTCAAGTCCACTTTTCTCAACGTCCTCGAGCGTCCAGACGCTCTGAGAGAAATTGTCAACACTGCGGACGTGGCTGTGTCTCTTCTGCCTTATGCACTGCACCATGTCATTGCAAAAATCTGCATTGAAACTCGAACCCATCTCGTAACTGCCAGCTATCTCACCGAGGCCATTCAACAGCTCCATTCCGAGTAAGAGACCTGAGATAAATTAATCAATTATTAATTGTTATAAATGTAAATTTGACGGTTGCAGCGCAGAAAACGCCGGGATTACTATTCTAAATGAGGTGGGATTGGATCCGGGAATTGATCACCTTCTGGCACTCGAGTGTTTTGACGATGTGAAGCAGGTCGGGGGCAGAATTGAGTCATTTGTGTCCTGGTGCGGTGGCTTACCGGCACCAGAGTGTTCCTCCAACCCTTTGAGATACAAATTCAGCTGGTCTCCACGCGGAGCACTCAATAATACACTCTCTCCCGCAAAGTATTACCACAATGGTCAGGTTGTTGAGATTGCGGGTGGTGGCGACCTCATGTCTGCTGTTCAGGATCTGGATTTTCTGCCAGGATTTGCCCTCGAGGGCTTCCCAAATCGCGACAGCACTGTCTATCGAGATCTTTACGGTATTCAGAATGCCACAACGATTTTGCGCGGGACTTTGCGTTTCAAGGGCTTCTCAGATACTGTTCAAGCTCTGCAAATTTTGGGACTCATTGATCCTGACCCTCATCCCATTCTTCATCCAAATGGACCTGAAATTACTTGGGTATGTGCTTCATTGTAGATTTTTTTTTGTACATTTTTAAATTTTTAATTTTTTTTGTTCTTTTTAGAGATCGTTAATCTGCAATTTCCTTGGTTTGATAAATGACGATATTTTTTATGAAAATCTAAAACGCAAGGTAGCCGAACGACTAGATTCTGAGGAGCGTGTTCGAGCTCTTGAGGAATTGGGATTGCTGGCGGAAGACTCGGTTGTTAAGTTAAATACTCCGTTGGATACGTTAGCGTACTATTTATCGAAAAAACTCGCGTTGGAGGAGAATGAACGAGATCTTATTATTCTTCGCCACGATGTAGGCATTGTTTGGCCTGATAATCGAAAGGAACAGAGAGGAATTAATCTGGTCATTTATGGCGAGAGTAAAGGTCACTCGGCAATGTCTCGCACGGTTGGTTATCCCGCTGCCATCGCTGCCAAGATGATTCTTGATGGAGAAATTCAGCAAAGAGGAGTTATACGTCCGTTTACACCGGATATTTATCGACCTATCCTCAGTCGACTGAGAGCCGAGGGTATTCAATCCTTTGAAACTTCCAAATGGTAATAATCCATATTATTAACGTTAAAAACCCGAAACTTTATGGTCAAATTACGTTTTAAACAAATTTGTTTTTGATTTTTCACTTCAATATTTTTATACAAATATTCCACTTCCCATTTCATCCCATTATTTCATGAGTTTACTCCTTTAAATTGGAAAAATTCTTATGTTGGGAAGTAAAACGCTGAGCTTAATGCATTTTATAAAAAAAATAATAAATAAATAAACGGTAAATAAAGCTAAACAACTATTTTTGGAATAGTTACTGAAAAAAATCAATGAAAAAAATGATAATTAAAGCAGCCTATGATGCAGAAAAACAGGTTAGAAATTACTAGTGTTTATTTGTATAAATTAATATTGTCGTTGAAAAAGTCATCATCATTTCAATAAAAGTAAGTACGTTAAGTTGTATAGCAAGTCAAAATATTTACATATGTACAAATACATGCACTTACTCGGAATATTGGAATATTCTTGGAGGTTACTGAACGATCGTATGGAGTGGAGTAGATGTGAGATTCTTCGGAACTTTCGCGGGCCTTAAATACGGATTATCTATGATATCCCGTTGAGTTGCGATTTCCTCAATCTCCTCTCCTGGCTCTGTCTTTATTTTTGTACCATTAATCTCCTTTGCATCGTCGGACGACTTTTGATCTTTACGTTTTTTTGCTGGAGATTGTTCAAAATTAAATTCAGCCTCGGCTTCAAATATTTGATCTCGCGGCAAGAGTGCTGACAGATACACTGGAGCCTGCGGCATCGTTGCTATCACTGAAAAATATTTCATCAAAAAATTTGACTCAATCATCGAATAATTTTCATGCACATTAAAAGTACGCAAAGGACATCTTACGAGGAAATGCACTGTTATCTTCGGATAAAAATAAACTGTGTGTCTCTGAGGTTTTAGCCATAAATCGAGTTAAAGCTCGCTCAATGTCACGTTTTTGTGTTGCAGCTTTCTCTCTTATTGCCTCGTATTCGGTCACAGGCTGCTTATGCGTCTAAAAATTATCATTAGATCGGTTATATCTTTGTTTAAAAATAATATTTCATGTTTTTAGCACTTACCGGAGTCCTAATGTAGGCATGAGGATCTGGAAAAGGTGGAAGATAATTTGGAATGTGCGGAGGATGTGGTTGCTTTACTCCAGCTGACAAAATGTTGAATTGTTTGGACTGTGTTTGTTGTTGCAATGATGGAAGGATGGATTTATTATGCCGTTTGGCATACGCCTCAAGACCTTCTAACCTAAATCCCATGTTGACAAGGGCTAGAATCACATCGGCCAAGAGTGATTCTGTCCTTCCAGCGAGTTCAGTAAAATTTCTCGCGGATTGGCCCAATTCCACGATAACTGATCAAAGCAGATGAATTATAATCGCATCAAATGTATGAGAATCTATTTAATTTCTAATAGTTAGAAATGTTTAAGTACTTACATGATTGCAACATTTCCGTCAGTGTTTCTAGTACTTGTTCAGTAGAGTTGCTAAATCCAGCTTCGACTAATAAATTGCACATTACATGATTTAAAAGTTTTCGTCGGGGGTCTGTGTTATGAATTTCCATGATTATAAAGTGTCTTGAAAGTCTTGAATATCATCAGAGTGAAATTGACGGCGAAGCCACGATCCACCATATTGGAGTCCTCGCCCCCCTCCCCCCATGAGTATATACTATAGGCGTTCAGACAGAGGGGCCCGGCGAGTTTTTACCAAATACTCATTTCTACCAGACTAATTTCTACCAACGTAATTTGTACCTAGCAATTTCTTACCGTGGCAATACTGGGTAATGTTTAGTGTATACCGGAAACTATTTCTACGTCAGCGTAATCTCGTCAAGATAAAATATTGCATCAAACTAATATATACCATATGTAATATATATCAATGTGTTTTTTCAACTGCCTGAAAATTCATTTGTTGTGTTTTCTACCAATTAGTCATCTTTACCGAGAGGATAATTTACATTGCATGATTTCTATCTGGGTTTTTTTAGCCCGGCAGGGCCGTATGTACCAGGTGGATTCTCTAGCAAACTCAAACTATACCAGGTAATTTTGTACCAGGCGCAATTTGTATCAAATTTTTTCTACACCCAAAGACTAGTATACCAAAAAATTTTTCTAACAAAGTATTATTGTT